>JASDQU010109223.1:329674-354486 GCA_032191745.1 Picea mariana
TTTATTTCATTAATAGAAATCGTGTATTATTGCATCTATGTGTTTATGGTTTCATATTTGATACATTTATGTTATTTTATTGGATATCCACGATATCTCTATGCATTTTTTTATTATATCTCTGATTTTATTTCATGCCGAAAATAATCCAGATCAGTGGTATCAAAGCAGGCTGCTCTTGATCATTTTTTTTTCAGTGCATGTCCCCGAAGAGGTCCGAGTATATCAAGTTGGGTCTTGAGCTTGTATCGCTTGAATACAATTTCTCTCCCACACCCAAGAAACCCTCTATGGCGGAAGAAAAGAAAAACAATGGAGCAGACGATTCTATCAATCTGTTGTTTGAGAAAGCTCTCTCGTGACAGAGGGACAAAATGATGGAGAATTTTTCCCACATCCTTCAATGCTTGTCGATAGTAATAGGTGCATATTCATCAAACAACCACTTTGGAAGCACCTCTCCTTTCAAGGTATAGGTTAATTTTGATATTCCCATATTTGAAGTTCAGTTAGATGCGAATGCCCTAGACAAATGGTTAAATCTGTTAGAAGGTTATTTCTCTGTTCATAATTTTTCTGACAGGGAAAAGATCACCTTCACACTCCTTAAATCTCTTCCCCATGTCAAACATTGGTGGGAAACTTACTGGGAGAAACGTTCCAGAGAGGAGTCTGGAATATATGGGGCCGAGCCCGCCTGGGATTTTTTTGTGGATGCGATAAAGGAACAATATTACCTTGTTGGCAACTATGAGGACCAGTACATGAGATGGACCACACTACGGAAAAAGAGGGGCCAAGTAGTTCCAGATTTCATCATTACCATCCATACCTTGCACACCAAGATGGGTATCAAAGATTCCAAATGAAATTTGGTTCTGAAATACCATGGGCCTCTACACAGATAATTCCAAACTGAAATGTATTTTTTCGATATCTCATCACTCGGTGCATCTTATTGATATGTTGTTAAAAGAGAGAAAAAATTTAAGCACCAGAACAAACGGGAGTTCAGGTCTGCAAATATTCAACAACAAAACTATGACAAAGACGACCCTAACAAACAGTCTCTCGAAAACCAGTCCAAGACATAGGAAAAGAAGGGTCACGAGAAGACAAAGAAGGACATTGAAAAATGGTGCGATTTCCAGAAAATCCCCTGGAACAACACCGATGAATGTCACTCAAAACAGTCATTGGTGGCCAAGATCAAAGACAAGGAGACAAACCTTGATTCAGAATTTGATTATGAAAATACTGGTAAAGGACTGATCATTGACGCAGACCCCACTGCTATTGTTGCGACCACAACAATTCAACCAGAAGAAACAACAGATCCTGAAGAGGGGGTTCACCTTTTTCATTCATAGATGTGGGTGAAGGGGACCCCACTACATTTTATTTTTTATAGCAGAAGCCAGAAGAAGCTCATATCAGAAAAGGTTGTCAAACAGTTGGGATTGTTGACAACACCACACCCGCAGCCATACAACATCGGGTGGCTTCACTAAGGATGAGATATTCATGTCAGATAGCAGTGCCGACTTTCATAAGGCATCCATCCCTTCAAGGATGAGGTATTATGCGATGTTTCCCCACTAGTTGTTTGTGATGTTCTCTTGGGCCAGCCATATATGTGGATACGCCATGTTGTTTATGAGTCTCGACCCCGTAGTGTCATAGTTTCTCTAGGAGGTCATCTCTATAGAATACCAGAGGTAGTTCTGACTATTTTTCCACCTAAAGCGTGCCACAAGGTAGTATCTCATACTACAAAACTCAGTTTCTTCACAATCTATTAAAAAGGGGAACAAAAGGACACTGCAACCACTACAGCCTCGCCCCAAGCACCTTCTATCCAATAGAAGTAGGTCAACAAGGTTGCAGCAAAGTGCACAGATTCATTTTGCACACCGTCCTCGTGTGTAGCTCTACTTTTTGAACAACCTCAACCTCAACAGGTTTGTGACAAACTTCCACAAATTGAGCAGCACAACGTCTCCAACAAGGCAAGCAACTCACCAAGATTCAGATTTAGCAAACATTTTTTTCTCTCCCCTGGGAACTCAATGCAATGGATACCATTTCTTCCTAAGGAGGGAGGATTGATCCAGGTGGATATCAGTGGCCACCCACCTTTTCCAACTAGCTCAAAACAATTTTCTGGCAATTTTGGTAATTTACTATATTTAGTAGTTTTTAACTTTGAGGGCCATTTTGAGGCCCTAAAAGATGTTTTTGGGAAAATGGGGAGAAATATGGAAGTTCCTTTGATATTTCCTCCAAAATGAATATCCTTGAAAATACCTTTCCAACGGGCTATCATGCACCTAAAACGAAGATCGTATGCAAAAGTTACGATCCCAAGAAGTTGATGTACTAACTTACTCAAACGGGGCCCACATGACTTTTGACGCTTCATCTCCTAGGGTTAGGTTTTTGGATGTCTAGGATTTTTGGCATTCTTGTTTATTGTAAAAAGGCCTTCAGAGCCTCATTGTAATCATCTTCTTGCGAATGTGAGTGGCTGTCACATCTCTTCTCAGAGATAAGCTGCCACCATTCTAGCGAGTCTTTCACTTTGTATTTTTACAGTCTTTGTACATTTATTTCATTAATAGAAATCATGTATTACTGTATATCTGTGTTTATGGTTGCATCTTTGATACATTTCTGTTATATTATTGGATATCCACAATATCTCTATGCATTTCTTTATTATATCTCTGCTTTAATTTCGTGCCGAAAATAATCCATATTAGTGGTATCAGAGGAGGCTGCTCTTGATCGCTTTTTGTTTCAGTGCATGTCCCCAACGAGGTCCGAATATAGAAATTTGTGTCTCAAGCTTGTCTTGCTTGATGAGAATCACTCTCGCATGCCCAAGAAACCCTCCATGGTGGAAGAAAAGAAAAACGATGGATCAAACGATTCTATCAATCTGTTGCTTGAGAAATCTCTCACCCGACCGAGGGACGAAATGATGGAGAATTTTTCACATGTCCTTCAGTGCCTGCCGATAGAAACATGTGAATATTCATCAAACAACCACTTTGGAAGATCAGATAGATGTGGATTCCCTATAAAATTGGTTAAATTTGTTAGAAGGTTATTTCTCTATTCATAATTTGTCCGATAGGGAAAATATCACCTTCACACTCCTTAAATCTCTCCCCTGTGTCAAACATTGGTGGGAAACTTACTAGGAGAAAAGTTCCACAGAGGAGTCTGGAATATATGGGGTCGATCCCACTTGGGATTTTTTTTTGGATGCGGTAAAAGGAACAGTATTACCCTGTTGGCAACTATGAGGACCAGTACATGAGATGGACCACACTGCGGCAAAAGAGGGGCCAAGCAGTTCCAAATTTCACCAATACTTTCCATACCTTGTGCACCAAGATGGGTATCAAAGACTCCAAATGACATTTGGCTCTAAAATACCGTGGGGATCTACATAGATACATCCAAACTGAAATGGATTCTCTGGATATCTCATCACTTGATGTGGCTTATCGATATGCTGTTAAAAGTGAGTAGAAATTTAAGCACCAGAACAAATGAGATATTAGGTCTACAAATCCGCGACAACCAAAGTATGACAAAGATGAACCTAACAAACAGTTTGCTGAAAACTAGTCCAAGGCACTAGAAAAGAAGGGTCATGGGAAGACAAATAAGGACATCGGAAAATGGTGTGATTTACACAAAATCCCCTGGCACAACACTGATGAATGTTTCTCAAAATAGTCATTGGTGGATGAGATCAAAGACAAGGAGACAAACCCTGACACAGAATATGATTATGAAAATAATGGTAAAGGGCAGATCATTGACGCAGACCCCACTGCTATTGTCATGACCACAAAAATTGAACCAGAAGAACCAACAGATCCCGAAGAGGGGGAGTGCCTTTTTCATTCACAGATGTGGTTGAGGGGACCCCACTGCATTTTATTGTTGATAGAATAAGCCAGAAGAACCTCATCTCAGTAGAGTTCTTCAAATAGTTGGGATTTTCGAAAACACCACACCCACAGCCATACAACATTGGGTGGCTTCGCCAAGGATGAGATATTCGAGTCAGCCAACAATACTGATTTTCATATGGCATCCAACCCTTCAAGTATGAGGTATTATGTGATGTTTCCCGACTGGATGTCTGTGATGTTCTCTTGGGCTAGCCATATATGTGGAGACACTATGTTTTTTATGAGTCTTGTAACACCCTAGGTTTTGAACCCCCCATTTTAAATAATGTATTGTTACAATGTTGAGAGGTCCGAGTGCCCAAAACATTATTAAAGGGCCAGTATGCCCAAGAAATGTAATTTTTCGATCATCATTAATAATAAACACATCGCTGGCTACTAGATGGACAAGTACTAGAGTTATAAGGGGATATGATTTCACAAGAGAGGGGACTTGAGAGGATAAATGTTTACTCCTACGTTAATTACCTTTTTGCCTAAGGGAGGGGATTAGTTATGTGAGCTTCTTTGGGAGGCCAGGAGGTTCTTTATTTCCCCACGAAATACTTAAACTTGCCCCTCGTCCGATTGTGGGGTTGGTCATTCGCTCATCCGCTCTGTCACATTTGTGTTACCCCATTCTTTCCCTCACGCACCCCTCACACACTCCCATGCACTTTCCTACCTCCTCCATCCATCCTCACCTGCGTCTTGGTCTCGGGAAAGGGGACAGAACTGCTGGAGAATTAGCCATGGGATAGTTGGCTATAATGGTCATTGGTGTGATCCAGTCGTGCCTTGAGGCCTTCATGTCTGAGATGCAGTGGCATGTGTCCAACGTTGCTTATAGAAACATGTCCTGATAGTTCCAACATTGATATTCTTGACCAGTTGCACTGGAGACCCGAATAAGGAGAAGAACTGCCTTAGGGACTACGTGGCAGAGAAAGGTGGAGGTACGTTCTCTTGGATGGTGCAAGCTGGGTAGAAGAGAGCTGGGTACTTGGATTGTTGTGGGTGATGAAGATCCTGTGAGAACTTTAGTGATAACTGGTTTGGGGAAACCAAGTAACACTCAGGAACCGTCCTTGTGGATTCATAGCCCTGGCTCCGGGGTTACACTATTGTTGAGATTTGGAGTAGTAGTGTCTATGGTTGGGTGGAACGTCCTTGGTCTACAACTAGTTGGTGTCATATTTCATAAATATAAGTTCTCTCTGTTGTGATATTATTATTTGTGTATGAATGTTTTTCCAATGTATATTTAATTATCATTAATTGAATCTTTAGAATATGCATGCTTGTTGGATATTGCTATGCATGTCGTTAATTTTGTTGTCTTATGCATCCTTAATAAATAAAGAAGGTATCGATATGAGAACGAAGTCCAAGGGTGGGCGTGCAGGTAGCATACCCCGGCCTGTGGCTGGATAGGTATGTTACAGTTTGGTATCATAGCTTCTGGTTGAAACACCAGGCCGGTATGGGACAAGTCTATTGGTCAGATTCTCGTGGTCGAGATCGAACTCTGACCGTGAAGTTGAAAATCTCAGGAGGAATGGCGTTGCAAAATATACGCAGGATACAGAACGTCATAGATCCTCTATAGGGGTTCGAAGGATTGTGTCCATCCCCTTAGAATTTGGGAGTGATCGCCATTGTAGGATTAGGAGAGATCCGAGATCATTGGATTGGAGGACAGATGAGTCTGGGCCGCCTGACCCAGAGGTAAGTGCACAGGATTTAACCCTTTGGAAGTGCAGAGGGTAATAAATCTCGCAAAGTCCAAGTTCGCAAAAGGATCACAACTGTTGATTGAAGGAAAGTGTGGACCGTTGATTTTGTCCCAAGAAACTCACGAGTTCAGATATCGGGAGAAGATAGGTGAGCAGTCCTGCAACTTCGCGACATGCAAAGTCCCAAGTTCGCGAAGGAAATATCAACCATTGGAGAATGAGGAGATCTGGACCATTGATTTGGTCCCGAAGAATTTTGTGAGTCGCAAAGTACCGATTCGAGAAGGGGGAGGGAATAATTTTCGGATCGTGGGGATTGTTGACCGTCGATTTGATGCGAGCACAAGTTCGGGAGTAAGAATAAGGGAGACAATAAATCTTCCAACAACGCAAAGCGCGAAGTTGTGAAGCGCTAGAGAGATTGGCCCCAGGTCATAGCGAGGGTCACATTGATGAAGGTTAAGGGAAGGAGCTTGCGCTCGCTAGGCTCTAGTTCGAGAGTTCAGAAGTTAGGAGAGTCAAGGTTGGCTCATATGCAAATACCCGCCACATAATGTTACGAAGCTCCCATGAGATTGGCCCCGGGTCATAGCTGGAGGTCACATTGGTGAAGGGTAACAGAGGATCTATCACGCACTAGGATCTAGGTCGGGATTTCAGTATTCAAAGAGTCGGGGTTGGCTCATATGAAAACACCTGACACTTGAAGTCACAAAGCGCCTTTTGGTTAGGCAAGTGGTCACAGCTGCGACTTCTAGTCGTGGTCACCTGGGTAGGTGGTTTGAAGGAAGTGCCTGTGTAGGATGAAATTCTGTGTCAACCCAGAGATAATAGGACACTATTATTTTTGGAGAATGGGGATATGATCTCCATGAACAAAAACAAGAAAGATACCTGTAGCATGGTTTAGAAATTTTTTTGTTTATCATACACATAATTCTAACAAAATTGTCGCTTGCACATTTTGCAGAATTAAGGGGCTTAAGCACATCATCTCAGATGCGTATTGAGGAAATGGAAGAAGGTGAGGGAGCCTCCAATCATGATAAGGAGGCCGAAGTCCATAATACCATAGTTGGTAATGTCGAGACAGAGTCCAATGGATGAAAGGGAAAAGGAGAGCAGGAAACGTTAATAGAAATGGTAAGAATCCTGAAGATGGAAGTGCAAAGCTACAAAGAAGACAACGAGAGATTTATGAGAGAGAAAATTCAGATAAATGATCGAGTGTTGCAGATATTAGATCAGTTGCAGAGGCAAACAAAGAAGGGACCAAAATCAAGGCAAGAGGAATAAGAATGTGTCATGAAAGAAGAAATTCTCGTGGAAGAGCTGATTATTCCATAAGTGTTATCATAGATCATGAACACCACTCACCTGTTCACTTAGAAAAAAAAAATTATGCATTAGATGATCCCATAAGAAGTCCATAAGTGCCCCCTGTCAGACAACAAAGAAGGAGGCAAGAGGTAGATAGTTTTCAAGGAGAGTTGAGGAATCTAAAGCCACCTTCCTTCGATGGTGAAGGAGAAAGGGAGGATGATGTCGAAGCATGGTTTCTTGGGCTCAGGAGATATTTTTAGTTGCATAACTATTCATCAAACCTGGAAGCCAAGATTTACACCTACCATTTATGTGGGAAAGATGCAATGTGGTGGGACCAACTGAAGCAAGTGGAACATGCTAATGAAAGTAGGATCACTTGGAAGCAGTTCAAGAAGTACTTCCAGAAGGAGTACCTCTCAGAGAATTTCTATGAGAAGAAAATGCAGGAGTTATTTACACTCAGGTTGGGAAGCATGACTATGGCAAAGTACGAGAAGAATTTCTTGGGATTTTTAACATATGTCAAGTTCATTGGTGATGTGAAAGTGAAAATACAGAGATTTATAAGTGGATTGCCAACCTTTTATAAGGAAAATATCAAGTATGATGAGCCTAAGACCTTGACTGAGGCCATCAGGAAGGCTAAATACATGTATGAGAAAGGCCAAGGAAGAGAATCTCTGTAGAAATCTTGGAAGGACAAGAAGAATGAGAAATCTGATTAGAGGAGGAAAGGATTCAAAACCTCCTTCATTAGGAATGAGCCTAATAGGAATCATCAATATCATTATGCTAAAGGGGATTCCAAGAAAGAATATCCCTTGTGAAAAAGGGGAAGACCACCAATCCAATGCTGGGGATGCAAGGAAGATCACCTGTACAAGGATTTCCCACATAGAAAAGACAGAGTGAAGACTGTGCACAACATCCAAGAGGCTACAACAATCGAAGATATAGGAAGAATCTATGCAGCTTTAAATGATCTACATGTAGAGTACCGGTCCAATATGATCGAGGTGGAAGGTAATATCATAAATAAACCTGTTACTATTTTGATTGATTCAAGAGAAAGTCATTGTTACATCGATCCTAAGATAGTGGATAGATTACATTTGGAGAAAAGTAAACTTGGAAAGGCGAGTTTGGTTCAGTTAGCCACTGGAACCAAAAGAAGAATCCATGATATGGTCAGAATTTGTTCCATAAGTCTTAATGGCGTGAATAATAGTACTGATTTGAATATCATACCATTGGGGTCTTATGATGTTCTGATTGGGATGGATTGGTTGGAAAAGAATCATGTTTTCCTAGATTGTCAAAATAAGACATTTACATGTCTTGATGGAAATGGAAAACAAAGCACTGTGAAAGGAGTTCTAAGACCCATCTCTATAAGGGAGATTTTGGCCTTACAACTGAAAAGATGTTTTAGAGAGGGATTTCAGTTGTATGCATCTCATGTGGAAGATCCAGTTGATGCAAAGGGGACAAGCCTTGAATATTTCTTGGTACTACAGGAATTTGAAGATGTATTCCTAGAAATACCCAGATTGTCACCAACAAGGGAAATAGATTTCTCAATTTATTTATTTCCAGGAGTTTCCCTAGTGTCAGAAACACCTTACAGAATGAGCACACTAGAGCTAAAATAATTACAAATGCAGTTGGAGGAATTGTTGAAGAAAGGGTACATACATCCAAGTGTTTCACCTTGGGGAGCACCAATACTTTTTTTCAAAAAGGAGGATGGAACCTTGAGGCTGTGTATTGACTTCCGACAACTAAACAAGTACACTATAAAGAACAAGTATCCTCTACCCTGAATTGATGACCTCTTTGACCAGCTAAGAGGAGCAAAAATATTTTCAAAGATTGACCTAAGGGAAAGATACCATCATGTAAGAATCAAGGAAGAAGACATTCATAAGACAAACTTTAGGGCCAGGTATGGGCATTATGAATTTGTAGTGGTGCCTTTTGGACTAACCAATGCACCAATTGTCTTCATGTGCTTAAGGAATGGCATATTCAGAAATTATTTGGACAAGTTTGTCATATTATTCCTAGATGACATACTTATATATTATAAGTCTGAAGAGGAGCATGACCATCACTTAATATTGGTATTGAAAGTACTGAGAGAACATCAGTTGTATGCCAAGTTGAGTAAGTGTTCTTTTTTTCAAAAGAAGGTCCATTACTTGAGACACATTATTTCAAAGTAGGGCATAGCARTAGATCTAGAGAAGATCGAAGCCATTAGAGGATGGCCAACACCCAAAAATGTGTCAGACGTCAGATATTTTATGGGATTATCTGGCTACTATAGAAGGTTCATAGTAGGGTTCTCTAAGATTGTTCATCCCATCACTTCTTTGCAAAATAAGRGAACTAAATTTGAGTGGACACTCAAGTGTGAAAATAATTTTAATCTGTTGAAGGAATTACTTACTAGTGCACCTGTGTAAAGGATTGCTGACCCAAATGAAAGTTTTGTGGTATGTACAGATGCTAACTTGGGGGAATCCTCACGTAAAATGGACATGTCATTGGATATGAGTCCAAAAATATTAAGGAATATGAGAGGAACTATGAAACACATGAATTGGAACTTGCTGCCATTGTTCACGCCTTCAGCATGTGGAGGAATTATCTCATGGGGAAGAAATTTGAATTAAGAACATACCACATTGGCCTGAAGTATCTCTTCGAACAACCAACCTTGAATTCCAGGAAAACAAGATGGATGGAGTTTGTAAGTGAATATGACTTCGATATTAGGCATATCAAGGGAAAGGAGAATAAAGTTGCCGATGCAATTAGTAGAAGAGTGCATATCATGCATGCTACTGCTGTCAATATGCATCAGTAAGACTTGAAGGGCATAATTTTAGATGGTCTTGTTACAGACCAGCATTACCTATAGGTAAAGGAAACATTGCAGCAAGGAGATGTACAACATAAAATAAAAGAGTATGAGATAAAGGAAGATGGATTACTCATGCATAAAAATAGAATCTGTGTTCCTAGTTTCAGAGAACTAAGGAATGTGGTACTGAAGGAAATCTATGATGTTGCGCATGCTGGACATCCCAGATACCATAAAACAATTACAACAGTAAGAAGCTAGTTCTTTTGGCTAGGAATGAAGAATGATGTTGTTGATTACATCGCTTGATGTATGGAATGTTAGAAGGTGAAGGTTGAGCATAGGCACCCAACGGGTTTGCTTCAACCATTGCCAATCCCCGAGAAGAAATGGGAAGTGATCACCATGGATTTCATCACAGGATTACCCAGAACGAATAAAAAATATGATTCAATCATGGTGGTGGTTGACAAATTAACAAAGGCTTCTCATTTTGTGCTTATGAAGACAACACATACAATGACTAATATTGCAGAATTTTTCCTGAAGGAAATTGCTAGGTTGCATGGGTTACCTAGGACAATCATCTTGGATAGAGATACAAAGTTTACCTCCAATTTTTGGAGGGGATTGTTTAAAGGATTTGGCACAAAACTAAACTTTATCACAACATATCATCCCCATACAGATGGGAAAATAGAGAGATTCAATTGAATAATTGAAGACATGCTGAGAATGTATGTGATGGATAAGCCATCTAAGTGGGAAGATTACTTACACTTGGTTGAGTTTGCATATAATAATGGGTATCAAGCTTCATTGAGAATGATCCAATTTGAAGCCTTGTATGGTAGGAAATGCAATACTCTAGTGAGTTGGGACTACCCAGCAGATAGAGTGGTACTTGGGTTGGAGTTGCTCAAGGACATGGAATACCAGGTGGTCAAGATTAAGTAGAATTTAAAGGCAACTTAGTGTAGATAGAAAGTTTATGCAGATAAGAACATGATAGTTAGAGAATTTATATTAGGGGAGCATATACTTTTGAAAGTGAAGCCCAAGAAAATATCTTTGAAATTGGGTAGTTGTACAAAGATGGCAGCCAGATTTTGTGGTCCATTTGAAATATTGGACATAATAGGGCCAGTTGCATACATGCTTTCATTGCTCTCTTCCATGAATGTGAATAATGTATTTCATGTATCCTTACTAAAGAAATATGTACATGACCCTAACCATGTTATTGATTGGCATTTGATTCAGGTAGAGACAGAGGGAAACTTTCAGGTTCAGCCAGTGCGGGTATTGGACAGAAAAGTCAAAATGTTCCGGAAATGAGTTATAGAGCTCGTAAAAGTTCAGTGGACCTGCTACGGTCTTGACAATGCTACCTGGGAGCATGAATATGCCATGCGGGTAGAGTATCCACAACTTTTTGAATAAGAAGGAGAGGATGTAACACCCCAGGTTTTGAACCCCCCATTTAAAATAATGTATTGTTACAATGCTAAGAGGTCTGAGTGCCCAGACAATTATTAAAGGGCCAGTATGCCCAGGAAATGTAATGTTTCGATCATCATTAATAATAAACACATAGTTGGATTCTAGACAGACAAGGACTAGAGTTATAGAGGGCTATGACTCCACAAGAGAGGGGGATTGGGAGGCTAAATGTTTATTCCTATGTTAATTACCTCTTTGCCTGAGGGAGGGTATCAGTTATGTGAGCTTCTTGGGGATGCCAGGAGGTTCTTTATTTCCCCATGAAATACTTAAACCTGCCCCTGGTCTGATTGTGGGGTTGGTCAATGGATCGTCCACTCTGTCAACTTTGTGTTACCCCATTATTTCCCTCACACACCCCTCACGCACTCCCATGCACTCACCTACCTCCTCCATCCATCCTCACCTGCATCTTGGTCTCAAGAAAGGGGACCAAACTGCTGAAGAATTAGCCACGGGATAGTTGGTTGTAATGGTCACTGGTGTGATCTAGTCGTGCCTTGAGGCCTACATGTCTGAGATGCAGTGGTCTATGTCCAGCATTTCTCACATCAGCAAGTCCCGAGAGTTCCAATATTGATATTCTAGACCAGTTGTGCTAGAGTCTAGAATAAGAAGAAGGACTGTCTGAGGGACTGCATGGAAGAGAAAGGTGGAGGTTTGTTCTCTCGGGTGGTGCAAGTTGGGAGGAAGAGAGATGTGTACTTGGATTTTTTTGGGTGCTGGAGAGCCTGTGAGAGCTTTAGTGATAACTAGTTTGGGGAGGCCATGTAACACTCTGGAACTGTCCTTGTGGATTCTGAGCCCTGGATTGGGGGTGACACAACTATTGAGATTTGGAGCAGTAGTGTCTATGGTTGGGTGGAATTTCCTTGGTCTACAACCAATTGGTGTCATCATTCATAAAGATAAGTTCTCTCTATTGTGATATTATTATCTATGTATGAATGTTTTTCCGCTGTACATTTAATTATCATTAATTGAATTTTTAGAATATGCATGATTGCTGTATATTGCTGTGCATGTCATTAATTATGTTTTCTTATGCATCCTTAATAGATAAATAAGGTATCGGTATGAGAATGAATTCCAAGGGCGGACTTGCAGGTAGCATACCCCAGCCTCTGGCTGGCTGGGTATGTTACAAGTCTTGACCCCATAGTTTCATTGTTTCTCTAGGGGGTCATATCTACAGAATACCAGAGGTAGTTCCGAATATTGTTCCACCTAAATAGTTCTGCAAGGTAGTACCTCATATTGCAAAAGTCATCTTCTTCACAATCCGTTCAAAAGGGGAACATAATGACACTGCAACCACCCAAAGCACCTTCTATCCAATAGAAGCAGGTCGACAAGGTTGAAGCAAAGCATACAGTTTCCTTCTTCACACCATCCTTTAGTGTATCTCAACTTTTTGAATAGCCTCACCTTCAACAGGTTCATGATAGACTTCCAAAAACTGAGCAGCACGATGTCTCCAGCAAGGCAAGAAGCTCACCAAGATTCAGATTCAACAAATGTTTTTTCCTATCCCCCGAGCACTCAACGCAATGGATACCATTGATTCCTAAGGAGGGAGTATTTATCCAGGTGGATATCGGTGGCCACCCACCTTTTCCAACTCGCTCAAAACAATTTTCTGGCAATTTACTATTTTTAGCAGTTTTTAACTTCCGGGGCCATTTTGAGGCCCTAAAATATGTTTTGGGGAAAATGGGGAGAAATATGAAAGATCCTTCAATATTTCCTCCAAAATGAATCTCCTTGATGATACCTTTCCAACGGGCTATCATGCGCCTAAAACAGAGATCGTATGCAAAAGTTATGACTCGGGGAAGTTGATGTACTAACTTACCCAAACGGGGCCCACATGACTTTTGGCGCTTCATCTCCTAGGGTTAGGTTTTTGGATGTCTAGGGTTTTTTTCATTTCTTTTTCTTGTAAAAAGGCCTTCAGAGCCTCATTGTAATCATCATCTTATGAATGCGAGTATCCGTCACATGTTTTCTCAGAGATAAGCTACCACCATTCTAGCGAGTCTTTTACTCTGTATTTTTACAGTTTCTATACATTTATTTCATTAATAGAAATCGTGTATTACTATATCTCTATGTTTATGGTTGTATATCTGATACATTTATGTTATATTATTGGATATTATGCATTTCTTTATTATATCTCCATTTTCATTTCATGCCGAAAATAATCTGGATCAGTGGTATCAGAGTAGGCTTCTCTTGAATATTTTTTTTCAGTGCATGTCCCCAACGAGGTCCAAGTATATCAAGTTGGGTCTCAAGCTTGTATCTTTTGAAGACAATCTCCATTGCATGCCCAAGAAACCTTCCATGGCGGAAGAAAAGAAAAACGATGGAGCAGAGGATTCTATCAATCTATTGCTTGAGCAATCTCTCACGTGACAAAGGGACGAAATGATGGAGAATTTTTCCCACATCTTTCAACATCTACTGATAGAAACAAGTACATATTCATCAAACGACCACTTTGGAAGAACCTCTCCTTTCAAGGTATAGGTTAATTTTGATATTCCTGTATTTGAAGGTCAGATAGATGTGGATGCCCTAGACAAATGGTTAAATATGTTAGAAGGTTATTTCTCTGTTCATAATTTTTCCAACAGGGAAAAGATCACCTTCGCACTCCTTAAATATCTCCCCCATGTCAAACATTAGTGGGAAACTTACTGGGAGCAAATTTCTAGAGAGGAGTCTAGAATATATGGGGTCGAGTCCACTTGGGATTTTTTTGAGGATGCAGTAAAGGAACAGTATTACCCTGTTGGCAACTATGAGGACCAGTACATGAGATGGACCACACTAAGGCAAGAGAGGGGCCAAGTAGTTCTGGAGTTCACCAATACCTTCCATACCTTGTGCACCAAGCTAGGTATCAAAGACTCTGAATGACATTTGGTTCTAAAATACCGTGGGGCTCTACATCATAGATACATCCAAACTGAAATGGATTTTCTAGATATATCATCACTCAGTGTGGCTTATCGATATGCTGTTAAAATCAAGAAGAAATTTAAGCACCAGAACAAATGGGAGTTTGGGTCTGCAAATATGCAACAACCAAAGTATGAAAAAGATGTCCCTAACAAACAGTCTCTCGAAAACCATTCCAAGCCACAGGAAAAGAAGGGTCAGGGGAAGACAAATGAGGACACCAGAAAATGGTGTGATTTCCACAAAATCCCCTGGCACAACACCAATGAATGTGACTCAAAACACTCATTGGTGGCTGAGATCAAAGACAAGGAGATGAACCTCGATTCAGAATTTGATTCTGAAAACAATGGTAAAGGACATATCATTGACGCAAACCCCACTACTATTGTCATGACCTCAACAATTCAACCAGAAGAACCAACAGATCCTGAAGAGGGGGAGCACCTTTTTCATTCAAATATGTGGGTGAAGGGGACCCCGCTGCATTTTATTGTTTATAGTGGAATCCAGAAGAACCTTATCTCAGCATAGGTCGCCAAATAGTTGGGATTGTTGACAACACCAAACCCACAGCCATACAACATTGGGTGGCCTCACCAAGGATGAGATCTTCGTGTCAGCCAACAGTGTTGATTTTCATATGGAATCGAGTCCTTCAAGGATGAGGTATTATGTGATGTTTCCCCACTGGATGTCTGTGATGTTCTCTTGGGAAAGCCATATATGTGGAGACGCCATGTTGTTTATGAGTCTCAACCCCGTAGTGTCATTGCTTCTCTAGGGGGTCATCTCTACAGAATACCAAATGTAGTTATGACTATTGTTCCACCTAAAAGGTGCCGCAAGGTAGTATATGATACAATAAAATTCAACTTCTTCACAATCTGTTCAAAAGGGGAACAAAAGGACACTGGAACCACTACAACCTCACCCCAAGCACCTTCTATCCAATAGAAACAGGTCGAAAAGATTGCAGTAAAGCTCACAGATTCCTTCTGCACGTCATCCTGTCATGTATCTAGACTTGTTGAACAACCTCAGCCTCAACAGGTTCGTGATAGACTTCCACAAACTGAGCAACGCAACGTCTTGAGCAAGGCAAGCAGCTCACCAAGATTCAGATTCAACAAATGTTTTTTCCTCTCCCCCGAGCACTCAAAGAAATGGATACCATTGCTTCCTAAGGAGGGAGGATTGATCTAGGTGGATATCGGTGGCCACCCACCTTTTCTAACTGGCTGAAAACAATTTTATGCTAATTTTGGTAATTTACTATTTTTAGTAGTTTTTAACTTCTGGGGCCATTTTGAGGCCCTAAACAATGTTTTTCAGAAAATGGGGAGAAGTATGGAAGCTCCTTCGATATTGCCTCCAAAAGGAATCTTCTCAATACCTTTCCAATGGGATATCATGTGCCTAAAACGGATCTCATATGCAGAAGTTACGACCCCAGGAAGTTGATGTACTAACTTACCCAAACGGGGCCCACACGACTTTTGGCACCTCATCTCCTAGGGTTAGGTTTTTGGATGTCTAGGGTTTTTGGCATTCCTGTTTATTATAGAAATGCCTTCAGAGCCTCTTTTTAATCATCGTCTTGCGAATGCGAGTAGCCGTCACATCTCTTCTCAGAGATAAGCTGCCACCATTCTAGCGAGTCTTTCACTCTATATTTTTACAGTCTCTGTACATTTATTTCATTAATAGAAATCATGTATTAATGTATCTCTGTGTTTATGGTTGTATCTCTGATACATTTTTGTTTTATTATTGGATATTCGTGATATCTCTGTACATTTATTTATTATATCTTCGCTTTCATTTCGTGCCGAAAATAATCCGAATCAGTGGTATCAGAGTGGGCTACTCTTGATAGTTTTTTTATCAGTGCATGTCCCTGACAAGGTCCGAGTATAGCAAGTTGGGTTTCGATCTTGTATTGCTTGAATACAATTTCTCTCACACGCCCAAGAAACCCTCCACGGCGGAAGAAAATAAAAGTGATGGAGTAGATGATTCTATCAATATGTTTCTTTAGCAAGATCTCACGCGACAGAGGGATGAAATGATGGAGAATTTTTCCCACATCCTTCAACGCCTGCCGATAACAACAGGTGCATATTCATCAAACAATCACTTTGGAAGCACCTCTCCTTTCAAGGTACAGGTTAATTTTGATATTCCCGTATTTGAAGGTCAGATAGATGCGGATGCCCTAAACAAATGGTTAAATTTGTTAGAAGGTTATTTCTCTATTCACGATTTATCCGATAGGGAAAAGATCACCTTCGCACTCCTTAAATATCTCTCCCATGTCAAACATTGGTGGGAAACTTACTGGGAGCAAATTTCCACAGAGGAGTTTGGAATATATGGGGCCGAGCCCAATTGGGATTTTTTTCTGGATGCGGTAAAGGAACAGTATTACCCTGTTGGCAACTATGCAGACCAGCACATGAGATGGACCACACTATGGAAAGAGAGGGGAAAAGAAGTTCCAGAGTTCACCAATACCTTTGATTCCTTGCGCACCAAGTTGGGTATCAAAGAATCCGAATAACATTTGGTTCTGAAATATCGTGGGGCTCTACACAGATACATCCAAACTGAATTGGATTTTCTGGATATCTCATGACTTGATGCGGATTATCTATATGTTTTTAAAATCGAGCAGAAATTTAAGCACCAGAACAAATGGGAGTTTGGGTTTACAAATCCACAACAACCAAAGTATGACAAAGATGGCCCTAACAAACAATCGCTCGAAAATCAGTCCAAGCCACAGAAAAATAAGGGTCACGGAAAGACAAAGAAGGACACTGAAAAATGGTGCGATTTCCACAAAATCCTCTGGCACAACACCAATGAATGTCACTCAAAATAGTCATTGGTGGCCGATATCAAAGACAAGGAGACTAACACTGATTTATAATCATATTCTGAAAATATTGGTAAAGGACAGATCATTGATGCAGACCCCACTACTATTGTCACGACCACAACAATTCAACGACAAGAACCAACAGATCCTGAAGAGGGGTAGTGCCTTTTTCAATCACAGATGTGGGTGAAGGGGACCCCACTGCATTTTATTGTTGATAGCGGAAGCCAAAAGAAGCTCATCTCAGCAGAGGTCATCAAACAGTTGGGATTGTCGGCAACACCACACCAGCAGCCATAAAACATCAGGTGGCTTCACCAAGGATGAGTTCTTTATGTCATCCAATAGTGTCGATTTTCATACGACATCTAGCCCTTCAAGGATGAGGTATTATGTGATTTTACCCCACTGGATTTCTATGATGTTCTCTTGGGCTAGCCATTTATTTGGAGACGCCATGTTGTTTATGAGTCTCAACCCCATAGTGTCATTATTTATATAGGGGGTCATATCTACAAAATACCAGAGGTAGTTCTGAATATTGTTCCACCTAAACAGTGCCGCAAGCTAGTATCTCATACTGCAAAATTCATCTTCTTCACAATCTATTCAAAAGGGGAAAATAAGGAAACTACAACCACTACATCCTTGCCCCAAGCACCTGTTATCCAATAGAAGTAGGTCAACAAGGTTGCAGCAAAGTGCACAGGTTCCTTCTTCACATTGTCATCTCGTGTAGCTCAACTTTTTGAACAGCCTCAACCTCAACACGTTCATGACAAACTTCCACAAACTGAGCAGTGTGACGTCTCGAGCAAGGCAAGAAACTCACCAAGATTCAGATTCAACAGACGTTATTTCTTCTTCCCCGGGAACTCAACACAATGGAGACCATTTATTCCTAAGGAGGGAGGATTGATACAGGTGGATATCGGTGGCCACCCACCTTTTCCAACTGGCTCAAAAAAGTTTTCTGGCAATTTTGGTAATTTACTATTTTTATCAATTTTTAACTTTCGGGGCCGTTTTGAGGCCCTAAACGACGTTTTTGGGAAAACGGGGAGAAAATAAAAGTTCCTTTGATATTACCTCCAAAATGAATCTCCTTGATGATACCTTTCCAATGGGTTATCATGCACCTAAAACGGAGATCGTATGCAAAAATTATGACCCCGAGAAGTTGATGTACTAACTTACCGAAACAGGGCCCACATGACTTTTGGTGCTTCATCTCCTAGGGTTAGTTTTTTGGATGTCTAGGGTTTTTGGCATTCCAGTTTATTGTAAAAAGGACTTCAGAGCCTCATTGTAATCATCTTCTTATGAATGCGAGTAGCCATCACATCTCTTCTTAGAGATAAGCTGCTACCATTCTAGCAAGTCTTTCACTCTGTATTTTTATAGTCTCTCTACAATTATTTCATTAATAGAAATCATGAATTACTGTATCTATCTGTGTTTATGGTTGCATCTATGATACTTTTATGTTTTATTATTGTAACACCCTATTTCCCCCAATTTGTAATTAATCATAGAATAGGAATTAGCATGCTAATGCATGACGAAAATGTAAATGTATTATTGTTTGAGTTGCCAATAATTGACTGTGGGGGTGAAGCCTTGAAAGTACTGGCCATGATATCACTAGAGGAAGAATGTGAAAACTATAAGAGAGGGTTCATGTATCAAATAACAAATCTCCCTTGATAAGGATGACAAGCCTCCTTCGAATCCCAAGGAAAGAAAATCAATCAATGAAGAAAGTACCGGTGGTTGAATCACCAACCACCCCATGAATGGAAACATGGGATGTCAGTCTGAAGTACCACAGGGACTTGTAGACCTGAGCTTCCTTTTGACAGAAGGAACCGGATAGGTCAGCAAAAACCTTCCCAATTAAGAGGGACACACACACGGGAGAGGGAAAACACCAGACAAGAGGGGAAGCTCTCCGAGGAATCACAAGGAGACAACCGCGAGCTTGATGCCGAAGAGCATCTGAGAAACCTCTCCGAGGCCACAATCGAGTGAGGAAGCTCCAAGTTGCAGAAAACAGGACCTGAATAGAAGCTAAAACAGAGAGAGAGAACCCTCGAGAACTATGAGAATTCCCTGGTGATATCATGGCTTGGCACGGGGGTGGCCAGAGTGCTAAGAATGAATGCCTCTGTGCCTATGGTCAGGTGGAAGGATGAACACCCATAGTCAATTGGTTGGAAACAACCTATAATAGATAAGTGATTTCTTACCCTGTGTAATTTATCTGTAATTGTGTATGAATTGGCTACACTAGGTATGTTGCATGGATTGGGCATATTTCTTAATGGATATACTGTACCCCCCCCTTATTTCGGTTTGATTGTATATTAGACCAGTAAGAAAGCATATGGTTAGGATAGGTTTTATACTTGTAAAGTACTTGTGTTTTATGGTGGCATAAGCCCGAGTCACGAACTGTGCATTCGTCGACCGTGGACACAGTTTCATGTATGCATGTAAAAGTTCCTAATCCTTTTGAGTCCCTTGGAGGACGAAGTCTGTTAAGCTCAGGATGGATAGTGTTTTCAGAATGCAAGTGAGGCCCAAAACCATCAGGGCTCGCAGAGGAAGCAAAGGCCGAGGCCTTTGAGACTTTGAAATCTTCCAAGGAAAAGGAAGAAAGCATGATCTCAGGGAGGAGCTACAACTACCGTCAAATTTCGCGTGGATAGTCGATAACCATCGAATCCAGGAGAAGCTGCACGAGGTTTAAGCCTCGCATGTGCAAAGGTGAGGACTCGTCAAAGTTCCAAAAAAATAAGGACCGTCCATTTTCAGAGGACACGTGGTAGAGATACGAACTCATTGGGGTTTAGGATACTGAAAGGTTGAAGGAAGAAAATCATGGAGTCAATGCATCGTGAACTCCTGGTTTGTGAAATCTTGATACGGGAGTGGAGCCATAAAATTTAGGTATTTCGGCTATTTGGAGTTTGAGAAGTAGAGGAATCTGTGGTCTTGGTACCGAGAGTTTCAAATTCCTGGTACACAAAACAACGAAAGCATCAGGACCGTCCATCTCAAAGGACACGGGGCATAAATCCGAACCCATTGGGGTTTCGGATACCAGGAGGTTGAAGCACCAAGAGTTTGGTCGTGGCGGATATGCAAAATCTCAAATCCTGAAGTCCCGAAAGGTGCACGCGGTGGAGGTTTCGGGGAAATCCCCGAAAGGATATTTCAGTAATTCGGTTACCAGGAAAACAAATTTAAGGGTTCTGAACTCATGACCCATAAAACCCTGAAGGAATCTGAGTCATTGGATCTAGAGATAGGTGCACGAAAGAAGTCCTGAAATCACTTCAACCGTTGGATTGTTGGAGGACAAGTGGCGAACATTCGGAAGCCACTGGGGTTTCTGAACTTAGGTGTATAAGGGTGGTGAAGAACAAGGATTCGCAATCACCAAAATCGTGAGGGTTATTCTGGATCGTTGGATCTAGGGTGACACATGGAAAATATCTAACCCATCGGAGTCTCGGCATCTGGGAAACCTAAGGGTCAGTTCCCTTGTACTCGTCAGTCGCAAAATCCCAACTTGCGAAACCCCGAAATGGCATAGCGTGTCTAGAGTTAGGATGTTTTGGTGTTTCTCCACCCAGGAAACCCAAGGGTCAATTCCCTTGTACTCGTCAGTCATGAAATCCCGACTTGCGAAACCTCGAAATGAGCTTAGTGTATATATATATATGAACTTCAGAGTTTCGACTCCCGGGATATCCTAGGTGCAAGATCTCTTGTCGTCGCACATCGTGAATTCCTGGTATGCGAAGTTCCGGTGAGTGAACTCCCAAAGCGGCTTGGTGTGAATAGGATTTTGGGTTTCGAGGTTTGAAGAGTTGAAGAACTTGACTCCCTTGAATTTCAAACTCCCAGTTTCTGAAGTCCCGAAATGCGAAAGGCGCCTCTTGGCTTAGCTCGGGGTCACAACCGAAGGACACATGGAAGTGAATCCTACACTTGGTGTGTGAATTGTACATGATGGATTTTCAATGAAAGAAATAGTGATTTGGTTTGGTGAAGGTCCCGATTGGAAGACCTAGCCTACGCTAGAACCTCATAGGATTTCAGAAACTCTGTCCCTTGATGATGAAGAAGAAAGAAAAAGTTGAGAAATCTTAGTTCCCATAGTGAGTATGTTACAAATTGGTATCAGAGCATGGTTACAACACTTGGCCTGCTTGGGCCCATGTACGAGCCGTGTAAGGAGATGTTATCTTCATTTACTCCTTGAGGAGAAGGGCTATAGATTAAACCTGTGATTTTGGGATTTCTTGTTGAATTCCAACAAAGGGATTATATTGTTCCTTTGTCCAAATGATAACTACCCTTATAGGAGTAGGAATGAACTGGTCAGTATTACTGATAAGACCTGAGTGTGAATAACAGAGGTGGAATAAATTGTGCTATGAAGCTGCACTAGCCAGAAAAGGAACATGAACCGAGTTGTTCTGTTATAGTGTGATGATGGATACCTACTAAACCAAGTAGAGTCTCTTGCAATTGAGATGGCTGGTTAGGTAAGAATTAAGATCCAAATGAAGAACTCCTTCATGATTTGGGAAATCTGGTAAGGAATGGTAGGATCCTTAGGAAGTTATGACTACTGCATTATTAAAAGACTAAACTCTGAGCCTATAACTCCTAATGATTGAGAGGACTGATGAAAATATGTAGGGTCAGATTACCTGACCTATAATGGTTAGGATCGACGACAAGAATAAGTTGTTTGAGCAATATTAAGAGGATTCCTTTGGGACTGTTGCTAATTCCCAAGAGAGACCCTTCTTGGTTGTTCCCATAAAGAGAGGGTAAAATCCGTATGAGTTATGACTATGAGATTTGTACTGTAAGTAACTTAAAATATCAGAAGAGATAGCGGGAGAAATCCTTCAGAAAAGAGTTTTGAAGATTGGACAGGGTCGAGAGTCAAGATCCATTCAGAAAGAACCAAAATGTTTCAAGTTGTTCGATCTCGGAGAAGTAGCGCACTAGTTAGCTGGGAGGAGATACCAGAATTTCGCAAAACCAAAGGACTTGGGATAAGCAATGAGAAATTCACGAAAAGATCATAGCCCTTGATCAAGGAGCGATCTGGACCATTGATCGTCCAGAGAGAATTTTGCAATTTCAAATACCGGGAGTCCGAGAGGTAAAAGTTCAGGAGACTAGAGGCCCCGAGCCATGAAGTCCTGAAAGCGTCAAGACCATTCATCACTAGAGGACAAGTGGTGGAAGATTGAGGTTTCGGGAAAATCCCTGAAGGGAGCCATTTTGGCACTCCAGGTACCGGGGATGCAAAGGGCAAGATTTTGGAACTCTTGACCCCCCCCCTCCCCAAAACGCCGAAAAAGGATCAGGGTTGTAGGATGTGGATTGGATCGTGGCCGTTGATCTCTCAATAGCGGCACACTGGTATTTTGGGTACCAGGAAGTCAAATGAGAAAGGACTGGGCAACCCTTGCATTGTGGGATCGTGAAACACGAAATCCCGAAGGAGCTGAAGGGACACGATAGGAAGCCGACATTTCGGCATACCAGGATTCGACATTTTGAAATTCCTGGAGACGAGGAATCCAGACTCTCAGGGATGAAAACCTCAAAGTCTCAACAACGTGACACAAAGAGGAGTAGGGCTGCAGTCATATCGGGATATCAGGAATCGGTATTTCGAAAATCGCGCAGATGGAAATTTGGAACGCTTGACATCGGGAGTTCCAAAGTCATGAAACACGACGAGCGGGGAGACACCTCATTGGAGGAGAAAGCTGGGGATCAACATTTTGGCAGTTCAGAGGTCGACATTTTGGCTTATCGGGTTTCGGGGAATAGAGGAACCAGAGTTCCTTGCAATAGAAATCCTGAAATCGCGAAATGCGAAGTGCCTTTTTGTTCTGATCATGGTCACCATCGGTGGTCACATGAGGGGAAGGCATGAAACAGTATGATGAATACTTAGCTATGTTCAATTGTAATTGAGTGCATGAGGTTAATGCATTGTGAAGCTTCATAATAGGAAGCCTGATATTAATACCGGTAAGGTATGAATGATATTAAACGTGCAAGTAATGCACAGGTATAATGAAAGAGTAAACGAGTGAGGATGCTCTGATGTCATGATAAGAGGAAAATGTTTATGCCTTTGAATATCACATGAGAAGAACAGAGTCACAACCCTGATAATTGTTGAAGGTTGGACAATGGGCTGCAAGGCCTATCCATGTATAAGAATCCTGGATTACATTTTGAAAGAATCATGTAAGTAATAGAAGACTAATAACCGAATATTGACCRTTCTGATAAYAKAATGGAAGAGTGTAGGATGCACATGTTCATGATTCATTATGAGAAAAGAGTTGCTACTAAAGCATGCTGAAGTATCCTAAGAGTTAGGATGAGCCTAACCTAGGTCTGCTCAGAAAAAGAGCAGTTGTGGAAAACCAGTATGGTTGGTAAGAGGCCAGTAAACCCCTGAGTATGATTGAATGAATAAATGGGTATGTTTAACTGATGTGGCTTGGTTGAAGTTGTGATTAAGGAAAGGCAGTGAGACCATAGAGATAACTTGACTAGGCTGAAAAGCCCCAGGTGATGTAGAAAGAATTGGAAGAAGGGGAGAGCACTCAATTCTTTCCTTGCTGTGCATTACGTTCTATGGGATGAGAAAGCTAGTACATTGTTGAACGAAAATGATTTGACACCATAATAATGATAGTTGTAATGCTATGAAAACAATTGAGAACTGTTGTGTTACACTCATGAGAAACATTAAGGATAATGTGATGAAGTGAATACAGATATGCTAGACATGCCTGAAAATGTTTTTATTAATTAAATGCTATGATATTTGCATTTTAATTTACATGACGATTAATGTGCCTATGGTGTATGTCATGTGTAGAAAGGAATAATATTGGAATTGTTGAGGAAGACAGTTGCCAATAATGAACAACCTCAAGCAGAGGGTGACCATGGAAAGGCTGCGGTCGAAAGGTTGTTGACGGGGCTGCAAAAATATCACTAAAGCACTACTGATAAGGTAGAAAATAGAGAAAGGGTGCCAGCAGCCAAGAACCGATATAAAGATATTCGTGCCTGTGTGGCACAGGGTATGAAGGGATTTGGTAAGAACCCCTTCCGAAATATTTTATTATTGCATGTTATACCTGAAAATTGAAAGGGCAGTTGTATGCCTTGGATACCCAAGTAAGGTATGACTCAGGAAGGAGAACCTGAATGATGGAGGTATGAACCTCTGGTAGTAAACATTTTTTTGTAACCCTTGGAAGAATTCATGAACTGATATGTCATGAATGCATGGACAATCAAAGAATGCGTAAAGGCATTCATGTGAAACTTTTGAGTTTGTGTGTACTGATTTGGGATCGTGATCGACCTATAGCAGGTAGTATGGTCCTGCTGTAAGAATGAAATAAAAACGAATAAACCATATGAGGAAGAGGTTGGTTAAATTTTGACACCTCATGGCCAAGAACCAGTCATAAAGTGTGGTG
>JASDQU010109223.1:368229-380249 GCA_032191745.1 Picea mariana
CCCTACATCTACCCCTCTCTCTCTACCCCCCTCTCAATATTCCTCTCTCTACCTCTCACACTCTCACACACTCTCTCTCTAATTCTCACACTCTCACACACCCTCTCTCTACCTCTCCTCTCTGACTTCCACTCTCCCTCTCACACACTCTCTCTACCTCCCCTCTCTATCTTCCTCTCTCTCCCTCTCACACTCTCACACACTAGAAATTTTGGTACATCACAAGGAAATGCATGGAAAGGAAAGACATGGCCTTGATGTAACATCCCCAACCACCTGCTGGACTATGCCACATAAATTTTTTGAACTGTATACAAAATTAAAACATACAAATACTCTACAAATACACAAATTCATACAAAATAATAATACAAATACACATGCAACATACATAGGAAAAATCCATAAAAAAAAATGCACAAATAATGATGCAACACATAATTTAACACACAATTGACACTTATCTTTGATAAAAATATCACCAACTGCGTGCAGACCTTCCACGTTCCTCCCAACCATAGACCACACTACTTGTAATATCAACAATGGTTCACCCCCAAGCTAGGGCTAAACTCTACCAGGGAAAAGGGAATACTAAGCCAATAAGCAACATAATTGCTCAGTCCAAGGTGCCCAACTGCTGCAACTAGCCTACAATCTCTCATTCCCCACATGCCCGTCCCACCCTAGGAAGTGTGCCCCTTCTTTGCTTAACAATCCCTCGATTGTCGCACTTCCCTTTCGAGGCTTCAACAACAGGAGAGAAATGAATTCACAGAGCCCTGTAGCCATTTCCTAGCGCACCAGGGAACAATTCCAAGTAGTTTCTTGCCTAGAAAAATTACTCACAGGCCTGGCAACTTGCTTCTTTGACATAGAAAATCTCTCACCCAGAGAGAAATTCCTACGATTCTAACAACCTGCTACTTCGACCACGAGCCTGACAACCCGCCTCTTTAGCCTGCAGTCAAAACAGGTTTCTAGTTGTCCATAACGCTAAGCTTCCCAAGTACATGTATGGTAATGACAACAACAGAGTTCAAATGGTAGGAGAGAATAATGGTAACAATGATAAAGGAATAATAAAAAATGAACTAAATTCCCCCAAATATATGTGCATGTTCCCAACTTGACACTTTCCATGTTGGGAACTACATGGCCCCCCCACATGGTGATATGTTCCCCCTTAGGGACTTAGGATAAAATGAATATCCCATACTTTAGACTTTAGACTTTAGGAATATTAATAAAATATTCCTTTGGGCTTAAGCCCCCTTAGCCTAGCCCCTTTCTTAGACTCTTAGCTCCCTTACCCCTTTCTAGTGAAGTTTAGTCTTCCATCTCTTTAGTTTGATCGGTTTTCATGCAATGGTATACTTAATTAATAATATGATTACGATTTACAATTACAATATAGGCATGACGACCTTTAGCATCTAGGCTCCCTGGCCTAATAATCATATAAGAATTCTATCCTATAATAACCTGGCTCACCAGCCTATAAAACACAACATATATACAAAGGATCGATGGCCTTGAGATTACACACTCAATTCGGTGTGCACATAACTCTGGACTTTGCACACTCTTCTTTTGGTATGAGATTCCCGTGCATTGACTCAATGCGCACAGAATCAGACCAAAGACCCTGTATCATTAACTCACCAGCATATAAGCATATTTACATTTACATTTACAATTGGAGTTCTTCCTAGGAGTATTACATTCCCCTCCCCCTTATTTATGCACTGTCCTCAATGCATTATATACCATGTAAAATTCAAAATTCCTAAAAAAAAAACTCCATGTGTTTTCTAATGAATCTTGTTATCCACTTGGTGCTCTACTTTCAAGCACCAATTCATGTACTCATACCGCAACTGAAATTCATTTTCTCTATTCCATAGAGTTGCTTCATGAAATAATTCATTGCATTGTTCCTTTTGACACACCCTCATTATGACAATTGTCATGCCATAAGCATCCTTGAGTTGCATATTCCTTGTTGCACTCACCCTTCTAGGCTCATGTATCCCTTCACTGCTACACAGTCCCTCAATGATCCATCTTGACAAGGCTTTCACACACAAGGAGAGTGCTAACTCATTACCAGAACTCCACCAAGGTTCTACATTTATAGGGCTCCAGTGTTTCCAACAATAGTTGTTCTTTCCAAACATGTAACCTATAATAAGTATTAACTCACCTGTATCACCCACATACAATTATTATGAGAGATTATTATAAAAAATTCATTTTAGAAATTCAAATTTATTCCATAAAGGAAATCCACTGTTCCCAAAATACGAAATTTTGTCTCCTAGTTTTCTTGGTTTTTGCAACATGTAGTAATTTTTATCATGGGTTTCTATAGTATCATAGTTGAGACCACTTTTCCTGCAATATTTTCATCTTTCATTCAACCAACAACTTATCAGTATGTCACGCACCATAAAATTCTATTGTAACACTTACAAAAACTCACAAGTAATTCCATAATTGTCCACACTTAAAAATTTCCATCACTAGATATCACGTAATTTATTAAATAGAATAAAATTACCACTCTATGCACATGCATGTTCAAAATTAATATCAGTAAGTTAATTACTCTATTTTCTGAACATAAAATTCCTATAGTCAATGCTCATGTGATTACTTGACTTGCAACTTTCCTGTTGCAATGTCTAACAACCCTTGAATTGTCTTCAACTTCGTGAGTGAGTAATAATTGTAACATTTCAGCTGTTAGCATAATTATTTCCATCAAATAACATAGAGGAATACCTTTACAAAAATGCATTCAACAAATGCAATGAAGAATAAAAAACTATCATGCATAAGTGCAACTCTACCACTTACTATGCATGAGTGCAACTCTCAATGCATATATATTCAATGCACACACTTGCATTGATTTTTCAGAATGCTCTATATCTAAGTTATGTATCTCACCATTGGTCAATTGGAAGTTTGGCCAATGCATTGACACATTCTCCATACGCTTCCTATTTTCTTCTCAATTATTTGGATACCTTCCTTTTCGACCCAAAAAATATACCAAGAATATAATTTTGTGGTGTTCATTAGTGTTAGAAAAAAGGTCGCAGTCCAATTATTATTTAGAAGTAAGAATTTCATTGGATATTTGTGTGGTACATATCCTTTCCATAACCATACCTTTCCATAACCAACCATGTCATAGTCTTATACATGACTAGATTTTCTGGCATCCATTCCTATAACATGTTCATACCTTTTATTGCCTTGGTTATTAGCTCATAACCAATTAACATGGAATGCCGCTATGTCAATGTATGCATTCAAAAGCTAAAAATATTTTAGAATTATTACAGGCATCCAACCTTTACCATGCCTAGTGGTAGTTTATTCACATCAATACATTCAACTAATACAATAATGTGCTTTTATAAAATAAAATTGACTGAGGAAATTCTTACCTAAATTACCTTCATCAATTATGCAATAAGAATACATAAAACTCATACCTGCATAGATTCCATTAAATAAATTTAATGCTACCTGGATAGTTGATAACAATAGAAGCTCCCATGCTTCTATTATAAGACTTATAATCTACTCTTTAGCTTTATGTTGCTTCCTTCTATATGCAACAACATTAGGAACAACACTTGCAAACACTCAAGAATTCTCTCTTTCCTGGTATAACAACCACCATTAGCATCTTTCATATTAATATATATTCAATAATAGACTGATCCTAGTCTTATTATTTTATATATGTATATTAACAAATTGGCATAAATCAATTCATATTTGTATGCACTAATAATGCATCATTAGCATGCTCCTAAATGCATTTGCATGTCAATTTCCTGTACTATGTATGGTTGTCCAACAAGTCGTGACATAATTGCTACTACAGTAATTGCAACAACCTATTTCTTTCTGTATCACTTTTCTTTGTTGTTCCTAGAAGTCTTTAATTCTTCCCAGATTCTTGAATCTTCTTGTATTCTTACAAAAGAAAAAATGTGCCTGATTGTTCTCTATCTTGAGTACTTTTCCATCCCAACCTTTTTTATGCACACTTGTAACCATATATTATGTTGATATTAATTTTTAGCATTCCACTATTACTTGGATCCCTCTGATCGAACTCCTACATGACTAAATTACATTTCCATTCATGCTCTCTAATTAACCTTGGATATTTAACACCAATTTATTTATTGAAACAAACTAATTCAACCTTTCCTTGACTAAGCATATCAACACTTGGAGTTGCTTATTGAACCATTACATTCTCCTGTCCTGACTCATATGATTTCAACCTGACTTACATAATCAACTTCCATCATGCCATATTGATGCACATATGCCTTCTTCTCCATCTTTGAATCCTTTTGGATTAACATCCCAATGTACCTTTTCAATGCACTCATCTCTTGGGAATGTACTCAACATTCTTTCATATTGTTGTCACGATTCCTCGAATGTTGCAAAATACTATGTATAACTTGGTATCCATCTATTGATACCTTTCAACTATCTTAATTTACTCATGAACTTCATCCAGTCTCTAATACATTTATCTTTGAGTAATTCCCCTGCTAGGAGTTTTATTGCATCATTCTAGTTCAAATATTTCCACAATATATTGTTTTATGCCTCAACCAACACTCCTTACTTATGTGCACCTTCATTTATTTACCCTTGAAGTGATACCCTTCATACCATGCTTCCACTATGCACTTTGATAAACATAGGGAGAATTACTCTATAATTGCATAGCTAATCCATGGAGACGATTCACTCTTTATCCATATATGCATTAAGTCTCTCTCTTTATCTGATTACTATCATTCTAATAGTCAATTCCTTTTATAATAGATTTGACTCCATTGTATTTCTTAATTTGTATATTGGTTTCTTTGGGACTGAATGGAATTTCACTATTTCATTCATTACATGATCTATTCCTTTGCCCAGATTCCATTGAGTACTTGACTAACATGAGTGGACTTCCTGTAGTGGCTTCCCAAGACTTTATGGATGCACTTAGATTCATACCTTAACATTTTTGAGTATTGGATTTTGATCATGTTATGAAATATTTTTGTCATAACACTCTTTCCTTGAGTACCTCTTCTTATATTTAACTAAATTTCAACCTTCTCACATTTTATGAACTAAATTTTGTTAACTTTGCAAAATTTGCAGCTAACAAAATTTGTTAGGATAAATAATTTAACAAATTCATGAAATTATGTACAATTCTATTCCAATAATGCATCTTAATTACTTTATTTTATCTCTTGTGAAAATTAACTACCCAAGTCAATTTTCTGGGTGGATACTTAGACTCCCTTATCCCAAACCTTTCCAATGACTACTCCCTTTCTAAATTCTAAGTCTTGAGCATAAAGTTATGGTCATTTGAAAATTGCCCATTAACTTCTCATGTTCACACTTCAACTAGATGCAAAGCTGAACTATATTTATGCACTTTGCACCTGTTCCATTGGATGTTTAGTAGGATCCCAATTGGGTTTCTTCATATACATATTTTGGACAGTCTTTCCAAGTTTCACCTCTTTCTAGGTTACGGGATACTAGTTACAACGTGTTGAAGTTCTAGGCCAATTAGTGTTTTTGGCCTTGAATTCTACATGTACCTTCTGTGCCATATTAAACATTTTTAACATGCCAACAATTTTAATTCAGCTCCATGACTGTGTTCTATGGTTCAATATCTTTCTTGATGGTCTCAGTCAAAGTTCTGTGATGCAAGCCCCGACCCTCTTAGGGGGCTCATGTGACATCTCCATCTTAGGATCTTCTTCTGGAGCTGAATAAGCTCTCGGATCTTTGATGGATCCTCTCTTAATATACACATGCCCTTTTATTTATTTATGTAGGTCCAACAAAACCTGCAGACACTTTACTCTAATCCCCTTTCACCTAGAATCAAAACCATAGGTGCTAGCCCCTTTTCTTCAGTGGAAATATCACGTGACCATGGGCTAGAACCAAGTTCTCAACCAAAAGGTGCTATCCATAGCTCCAAGAATTTGGCGCTCCATGAAAATTCACCTTTTAAACACTCCAATCTCCCAGAGTGATTACTTGTCGAATTCAGTCATAAAGTGACTTTGATAGGTGGGTGTAGGTCTTCTCCCTATCCTTCCTCTCTCCAAACTCTTACAGCCAGATTTGATGGCTGGTGGGGATTCTCTTCCCTCCTCCATGATCTATGGTGGAGATTCACTTTGGGACTTCGAGCATCAGGATTTTCCATGACTCCAACACGCAAATCTCCTGGATTGTTGAACTCCCAAAGAGGTCAGGGATCAACGGTCCACACTTTGCTCCTTGATCCATGTCTGAGATCAAATCCAGGACTCTGAGACCCTAGAATTTGGAAGTTTCCTGAATCCAACACACGCTACCTCCCAGATAGCCAAACACTAAATTGAAATCGATGACTCACACTCCTCCCACAACCAATGACCATGATTAACTCCAGGCTTCAAGCTTCGAGGATTCTTACTCCAGATGACCACCACACTCTCGAACTTCCGAACACTGAATTGAAATTGACGACTCACACTCTTCCCACAACCAATGAATATGATTAAATTCAAGATTTGGGCTTCAGGGCTTCTCTCTCTAGACAACCACCACACTCCTGAACTTCTGAACTTTGAACTGAAATCAACGATTCATGCTCCTCCCACAACCAATGACTGTGATTAACTCCGGGATTCGAGATTTGGGGTTTCTCACTCCAGACAACCACCACACTCTTGAAATGTCGAACACTAAACTGGAATCAATGATTCACACTCCTCCCACAACCAACGAATGTGATTAACTCTGGGCTTCGGGATTTGGGGCTTCTTGCTCCAGACGACCACCACACTCTCGAACTACCAAACATCGAACTGAAATTAACGACTCACACTCCTCCCACAACCAACGACTGTGATTAACTTTGGTACTTCAGAGCTTCAAGACTTTTCACACCAAAATAACTTTCACCCACAATCCTCCAGATAGCCAAATTTTTGAATACTTGGAAATATACGGACACATGTACCCAACAACCGATGATCGAGATTTACTCTGGAAATCAGGACTTCGGGAAATTCTCCACTTCATGCATGTTGTGGTGGGAAATCCCCCTACATACTAGCATTTAGGGTTATATTATGCATGCATATAAGACCGAAAGAATCCTACTTTCTACCATCGTCCCAGACTTAATCCCCATTTCTTTCAAGAAATCACATGGTTAAACAAACATACCTTGTTCCGGACATTCGATGTCGATCCTTCTTCATGCTTGATTGCTTGCTAGCAGCTATCCTCCCAAGACTGAACTGTGTACAAAACAAGCAACAAAATCTACATGCATTTGTTCTATAGATTAATGGGTTAGAGATTCAAACATATATTCACTAAGCTATGAAGAACTCATATAGTGGGACGGGAAAAGCATTTCTTTATTATTAACTTTAATGAATCAACCTACAATGTCGAGACCGACCACTGCTCCACGAATCCTGATCCTGGGCTCCTCTTCAAATGTCCTCCAACTTCTTTTCTTTGTATCTCTCTTTGCACAAGGATGGCTAAAGGGTTGGGACAATGGGAATGTGCAAATTGGAAGAGTTTCTTTACTCTTATTCTCCTCTTCCAAATGGGATCCCTAACCCTTATTTTATAGGCTAGATGAAGCTAGGTATTTGGATGAACCCTCATCCATGCATGGCCAAGAGTTTCAGTTAACTCACCCAAAGTTGTGTGTTTCGTCATCAACTTTCCTTTTTTCGTGCTTTTGTAGGTCCACGTAGGTTGTTTTAGGTCAGCTAGCATGCACACGTGCAATAATGGAGTAGGGTGCATGGGCCCTTATAAAAGAGGTTCTTTAAAGAGTTGTTCAGTAGTGCTTTGGAAAAGAAGGGATCTGAGATGGCCTGAAGCTAGGAAAGCATGTATGGTGCAAATTAGGGTTATAACAGATGCCCCCTAATGTGTGAGGTCAGAAGAGCATCTGATGGTTGAAATACATTACCAATCTTTACTGATGTGCTGAACAAGTGAGCCTAGGGACCAGGAACCGGGAGGCACCATTTGCAAAATAACAAATGTCTTACCTAGGCGGGCATACCCATGCTCGGGATAAAATAGAATCATGGCTACCAATCAAATACACTGTATATCCATGTCAAATAACTATATAAAGTGTAGCCGTGCAAAATACACAGCGAAGCTACATCTCGAAATCAAAAGATATACATATAGAGTATCCATCTTCTAGAAGCTGATACGACTTGATGGCTAGAGATGAGATCTTCAGAACTCGAGAAACAACTTCAAAATATTTAAAATTCAAGGTAGGAGTGTAATATGAGTGTACGACTTCACTACCCAGAGGTCTTCGACGGCTTGTTGATCATGGACTAGATAATCTTGATGATCAGACTTAAGGCTTCATTGATTTCAAACAAGGACTTGATTGGACATTCAGGATGGTCAGGTATGAAGGCAAGAGATAAATTGCAGAGGGGCTGACTCAGGCTTGGTAGAAACTTCCTTTGGACAACAACACGACAAATGATGAGACTTAGGAAGCATGGCATTAATCATAAGTTTACGAAGCAGGAGGCAATGCAAACTCTCCATATGTTTGGAAGAATAACCAAATGGAGGACACAACTCTATGTAGTGAGAACAACTTCCTGAGGTCGTATTACATCCCATAGTTTGATGAACAAATGGACAGATGTGCTTTATCCAAGGGTGACTCATTATGCTTCCAATAAAGAAAATACTTTTCCCTTCCTATTTTTGGGGTATATTTGATTTTTTTTGTCTTTTTCAATGATTTTGGAAAAAGAATAAAAGAATGTTACATTACAATGGAGGAACGAGTGTTACAAACATACAAGTTCAAGGTGCAAGGACAAGACCGATGTTCAGAATAATGATACTCGGGAAAAATCCTCTAGGGGCCAAGGGTGTTAATATGCAGAGGCAAAGTGCTACAAGGCTTGCATATAAGGTATGCTTTAGATGGTTCAGTTGGGAGCAACATGGAGCTGACATTTAGACCAAAGACGCAGGGATGCAAACATGGTTAACAAAACACACAATGGTAACATCCTTCGATGTAAGTTTAACGAGCCCAGAGAAAGTAAGCTCGGTGGTTTTTCATATTTAGAGAGTCTGAAAAAACGTAAAAGGAGACTCCATTGGGGTACCTTTTTCGAAGATAGTCTAGTTGGTTCGAAAAAGGGGTAAACTAGCACCGATAAGACGTCTATTCAAAACCATTTTAATGAGTTTGATAAGGACAAGATCACTCGACCATTTTTTCATTTTTAAGGAGTCTGAAAAAAGCTTAACTATGGACTCCGTCAGGAATGTTCTTCTGGACTAGTTTAACGAGTGTGAGAGAATAAGGTCACTCGATGATCTTTTCAATTTTAGGGAGTCTAAAAAGAGCTTAACTATGGACTTCGTGGGGGTTCCTTTTTCGTAAATTTAGTCCCTCAGGCCCAAAAAGGGGTTAAAATGATACCTGAGAGTACTCTTCTAGAGAACCGAAGTTCCATAGAGTATACCTTTGTTCGTACAGTTGACCATCCGGACTGAAAAAGGGGTAAACTATCATCGGACAGACGTGACTTCAAATTTCAATTTAATGACCTTGAAAGGCCACAAGATCGCTTGACAATATTTTCATGTTTATAGGGTCTGAAAAGGGATTAAAAGGAGACCCATAGAGGTTACTTTTCTTAGTTAATCCAGACGAGATCGAAAAGAATAAATGTAGTCTCGCTGAATGTTGCTTTTGGATCGCAAAGCGAGCTTGAAAAACAACAAAGTTAGCTCATGATCGACTCTTTGTGGGTCGATGCCTAGCATCTCCTTGGGGGAGCAGTATGCTCCGACGAAAACATTGTTTATGATGCCAGGGGTTCTAGAGATATTGATAGGTATCGTTTCAACAATGGTTTCCATATTACCCTTAGCATAGATCTCGTGTGTAGCTAAGGGATTAATAGGACAAGCCCTATCTCCAGCCATAGTCAAGGTGAATTCTCTGGCCTCGATTCTACTTAACTCAGGGAGGAAGTATGATCTATGATGAAGATCATCCTAGGGTTTTTCCAGACTAGTCATTTCTTCAATTACTACTTTGTCAGAGGGCAAGACTAAGTCTAACGAATCGGTGTCAACGAGAGAACCTTGAGCCCAAATAGGCTCTAGAAGTGGATTGAACTCTTGTGCAGGAGTTGGATTAGTGTTGGCTGAAGCTTGATGGACTAAAGAGTATGCTACTTCAGCTGTGGACAAGGGCATGGACATGCCTGGGTGCCCTACCCAATCCATCGTGGCTGATGGGAAAGGAAGTATCCATGGATTGTTGAAGTAAGTTGTGCAGAACAACGAAACTTGAAAAATCTCAACCTTATGGTGATTGGATATAAACTTGATATCGCCTTGAGGGGATGGGTAATTGAAGGTACCCATCAAATATGGGAACAAACCAACCCCTACGTTGACCATGCTTGGTTGAGGATTATCAATCATTGGGACCGTGGATGCCCCTAATGAAGGGTCAGGTCTGGAGAAAGATAATTGATCGATGGTCACAATCCGGCCCTCATGTGGAAACAACAAGACTCAAAAAACTGTAGCAACCATAGCTTGCATGGAATAATTCCAACTCCTCCCTAACAAGAGGTTATAGTCGAGGGGCACGTCAACTACTTCTACCTCAACACACACGGTCTTCCCTTCTAACTGCATGGGGAAAGAGGGAATGATACCATGTGGTCAGAATGAATGACCGTCGAAAGCAATGAGGAGAGTAGGTGACAGAGACAAAACGGGCTGGCCAATGGCCTTCCAACATGCCAATGAAATAATGCATGTCGAGGCACCCTCATCAACCATCGTGCGGAAGATATTCCGAGTAAAATTTTTCATGGGATAAGCCACTACTATCTGAAATGCTACGTGGTAAGGCAGATGAGGTTTTAGGTAGATTGTATCCAGCATGATTGTACCTAGATTACAAGTCTCGATAGATCCTAAAGTGGCTAATAAGGCTTTATTCTGGGAAGGGTAGCTTTGGAGGACCTCCAAAGAAAACATCACACAAGGGGTTTGTGATAAATCTTCCACCAAAAAATAGTTCTGGGCAGCCCTTGCATTTGGGTTGTGAGAAGTTTTTTTAAAAGTGCCTTTGGAGATGCATGTCATTGTTTCTCCCAACATCTTCTCAATCTGTAGAGGAAGAGATGGGAGTTCAGCTTCTTTTCCCTTCTCAGAAGTGCTTGGTTTACTATAGTCATGTGCTCTAGTCGATATAAAAGCATCGCCCTTCACCATATATACATTTGCGGATGTGGGGTTATTCGAAGACGGAGAGGGTCATTGGCTGCCCCCTTCTGTGCTTCCAGAGGCTTGGGTTAGATTTTGCCCATGTTGAAATGGATTGGTTAACACATCAGGTTGTTGTTGCGTCACAAAATTTTGGGCTTCTACAAGCCGAGGACATAGATGGGTCAGGTGGTCTTCCATGCATAAGTTGCATGGATACCTTGCCTTTTGTTTCTTAGTGTTGTACCCGCCAGCATTATTGGTAGGTTTTTTATCCCCCTTACTCTTCTTTTGTTCTTTTTTCTTTCCTTCAGGCTGCTAGGTGGCCTTTGGATTCATCGATTGCACTGTGTGTACATTCGACGTTTTGGTAGGGGGAGCAGCCAAAGCAGTAGTTTGGCTGGCCACTGTGTGTTGTATAAACAACTGCTGCAACTACTTCGTCAATTGCTCAGCGGGCTTTGTTTGTGCTGAACCAACAATACCGTCGACATGTGGTCCAACTCTCTGTTTGGTGTTATCAAGTATTGAGTGTGGTGCATCTGGTAAGATCTCGTATAATAAACCAGACTAAGAATATATTAGCTCAAGTTGTTGAGCTCTAATGATGGTGTCTTCTTCGGAAAAAACTCCCGATG
>JASDQU010109223.1:409362-421812 GCA_032191745.1 Picea mariana
AACCCCGGACCGGTTCCACTCTCCCAGTTGACGAACGGTCATTTTCGCTCGTCAACACCATCCCAGTTCCTCTCCAGAGGGTCTTATCCACCTTTTATAGGAGGATTCAGACCTAGTGGCTCTACCACCTTTGGAATTTCCACTCCCTTATTCACTTATGGTTATCAGATTCCCATTGGGGGACAGTATAACCCAGGGGGGAAAACTCAATTTGGAGGTTGAACCCAAATTGGGGCATCATCCTCACTAGGAGGACAACCCCCACTTGGAGGATATAATCCAAAATATAAACAGAACATCCACAGATCACTAGCCCAGTATTGGAATCTTCTTATTCAAGGAAATCCACAATCGTCTGGGGGGAGACAACCTCAAGTTAGCTCTTTTATACCCCCTAGTTTAGGCTAGTAATATCTCGGTTTTTCCAATCCCATTTGGGCTTCAAACGTTCAATCTAGTTCCCTCCCCAAGGGAACATTTCTAATCAGTACAACCCTATGGACTACATGCCTCCACACACACGTACGAATCTGTTAGGACCTTCGCCTCACATACAAAATGATTATGGTCCTATTAGTATACCGATGAGACTCCTTCCCCAAAGTCACCAGTATCCTCCTGTGAATAGACAATTACCTTTTTAATCCACTTTGGATCTACCTGATTTGTCTAGAATCTTGAATGATCCTATCCTACATTCTCTCCACTGGCCCGTGATACCAGCCAAATTACCGTCCGACATCCCAAAATTTGATGGTAAATTGGGAGAGGATCCAAACAACCATGTCATGACTTTCCACCTTTGGTGTTCATCCAACTCTTTAAAGGATAATTCCATTTGGTTACAAATCTTCCATCGAATTCTCACGGGTTCGACTGCAAAGTGGTATATATAAATACCACGAGGTTTCTTCACTGACTTTAATATCCTAGCCATGGATTTCCTTACACACCACTAATTACTGATCCATTATGAAATAGAAACCAAGATCTTGAGTTCCTTCAAACAAACTAAAGCCATTCACATCTCTGATCACATTCATGAGTGGAGATGAAGACGACATTTGATCAAACTCAATCTTTCCGATCAATTATTGGTAGATTGGTTCACAAAATCATTCATGAATGAGATCTCTCATGATATTTCCATGGGTGGAGTTGTCACTGAGGAATAGGGTATCAGTCGTTCTCAATACCTAGACCTCATTTATTCACAGACGGGTACTCTTTATGACTTACACCCTGATGCACCTCGCCCTTCTACTAGCGCTACTTCAAATACCCCTACTTCTTCTCATGCGGTTGATGGTGTGATTGGCACTTTCCATGCTCAACCTAAAAATACACAAGCCTCTCCCACCAACCCTAAGTTTAATGATTTTAATGTTTATAATTCTCCATCTCCTACTCCTCCCACCAAAAAAACCTCTGAGGTTAACTCTATTCAATCTACCCTTGCCAAAAAGAATAAATCTAAAAAAGGGAAGGGTAAGAATAAGGAGGAAAAAAATAACCTGCAGTCTGAGAAAGCCAAAACCCAACCTGCTGATGATAAGGATAAGAGAAAGCCCCGATACCCTTGCCTTATTTGTGGTGAAGATCACTATACGAAATATTGTCCAAGATGGGCCGAGGTTACTAAGTTCCTATAAGGGACCGTGAAACATCCCACACTTGCCGTTTTGTCTCAACCTTTCCCTTCTCAACAACAAGCCCAATTGGTCATCCATGACCAGCCCTCTCCCTCCACTACTTCTTATGTACTCATGTGTACTGGTGATTCCAGAAAGAATGACGTTACACTAACCACTCGAGCCAAAGATTATTCTTCCTCAAAGGAGAAGGTTGATGATATACCACCTTCACTGGTTTAACAACCTCCTTCAACTTCACCTCCCAACGGTCCTCTTCATCTTGAAAGATCGAGTCTTGATACATTTCTTCGCCCTTCCCTAAAGGGTGTTGTTTAAAACTCTGCCTTCAACCCTCATGCACGTGCTGCTCAGAACTACAGTATTGTAGAAGATTTGGCGCAAGCACCTTCTGCGATGTTGGATCTTGAAGTCCTCCAAAGTTTTCTTGCTCAATGGAAGGCACTGCTAAAGGATATCAGTGGAATTGATCCCACAGATACAAATTTGATAATTTTTTACCTTGAATATCACATTTCAAGACTCCCCCCTCAACTAGCATTCCAAATACAAGTTGTTGTCTCCGACAAGAACATCTATAGGACTGTTATTGATGAGGGTGCCTCCATGTGTGTAATGTCTATTTCCTGTTGGAAAGCCATCGGCTCTCCTCCTCTTACTAAATCGCATAACATGATTAAAGCCTTCAATGGATTTGGCTTTAAACCATACGATGTACTTCCTTCGTTGTCTATTACGTTCGAAGGAAAATCAGTCAATGTTGAAGTTGAGTTATTTGATGCACCTCTATATTATAACCTCTTAATTGGTTGTAGATGGATTGATGTGATGCACACCATTGTGTCCACCCTTTTCCGCGTTTTTCATTTTCCACATCAGGGAAAGGTCATCACTGTCGACCAACTAGCCTTTTTCAACTTTGACACCCATACTAGCAACGTACCTTTTATTGTGAAGACACCTCCTGGTATGAGAACATTGGTGTGGGCCTACTTAAAGATTCCACTTTGACGGGCATGTTCCTGATCCCACCTCTTGATGTTCCACCTCCTTTGGTTGCCTTGATCAACATGATTTTGGCCTTGGTTTTCCAAACTCACACATCTTTCGACCCATGGGTAATACCCAAACCTGGTGATTATCCTCGCTATGACAACGAAATGCTTTTAAGTTCAGTTGAATCCGCCTATCAATCCATTCAATCTGCAACCCCTTCTACCCTCTCTCTCGGTGATTCGTCTCCTGACTTGTTCCACGTTATTTTCCCACAGATGAGATGATTATGTCAGTTATGTCGATGGAAGATACCCCTTGGGATGATGGACATCATCGTTCCATTCTCTTCCTCGAACAACACTCCATTGAGAGTTACCAATGGATCTCGACTCCATTGACCATTGCTATCATTTCCTTTGTTCCTGAGACATCACATGACGTGTTATATGAAGGGAAATTAAGTAATATTTTTCCCACCATCCCCCTTGACATATCCATTAAACCTGGAGTTGTTAAAAATTTTCACATCAGAGCTTCGTGCTCCACTGATGAGGTTGTCACATATAAATCAATTTTCCAAGAGTTTCGTGACATCTTCACTTGGAGCTATGAATAAATGTTGGGTATTGACCCTGATATTGTTGTACATGAAATTAAGATGTACCTGGGTGCTAGACCTGTCCGTCAGAGAATTCATCTGGTCCACCCCTGTAAAGAAGCTGCTATAATCTTGAAGTCAAAAAACTTCTTAAAGCTGGCTTTATTTATCTAGTGGCTTTAACTGATTGGGTATCCAATCTCATTCAGGTCAACAAGAAACAAGGTACGATCTGTGTCTGTGTCGATTATAGGGATATAAATCAAGCTTGTCCTAAGGAAAACTTTCCCACCCCCTTTGTCGACCATATCGTCGATGATTGTGCTGGAAGTGAAATATTCTGTTTAATAGATGGTTTATATGGCTATAATCAAATCAACATCTTGCTCGTGGATCGACACAAAACCACTTTTATTTGTTCTTGGGGCACATTTGCCTACCGGAGACTACCCTTCGGTTTAAAGAACGCTGGTGTGACTTTTCAACATGCCATGTCTTATGATTTTCATGATATTAAGAACATTGTATATCCATATCTAGATGACCTACTGGCACATTCCATGCATCGTAGTGACCATCTGACACACCTCTGAGCCATTTTCCTTCATTGTCGGTTCTATCGTATATGCTTAAACCCACACAAATGTGTTTTCTATGTGGAGTCTGGCCGACTTCTAGGTTTTATCATGTCACACCAAGGGATCGAGGTCGATCCTTTGAAGGTCGAGGTGATCCTCAATCTCCCTCCTCCTTCTTCACTTCGCCAACATCAAAGTTTGCAACAGAAGGAAAAAGATTTACGTCGTTTCATCCCAAACTTTGCTCAATTAACACTCATATTTACTCGACTGGTCAAGAAAGGTTATGAGTTCATATGAGATATCACTACCAACAAAGATTTCAAAGCTTTGAAATTGACTTTAACCCGTACCCCATTACTTTTCCCACCTGATTATAGTCGATATTACTTCCTTTATCTCACTACTTCGGACTCTACCATCGCCATGGTTCTAGTCCAAGAAGATGATTCACATGATGAAAATGTCATTTATTATTTGAGTCGGAGTCTCACGACTACCGAAGCCAAATACTTACGTTTTGAAAAACTGGCCTTGGCAGCTATTCAAGCTGTCCAACATTTCTGTCACTATATCTTACTATGCAAGACCACTACAATTTCTGATTGCAACCCCATGCAACACATTCTTACACGACAATTTCTAGGGGAAAAATACTCCAAATGGATAGTAATTCTCCAAGAGTTTGACTTAGAATTCAAACGCGCTAAGTCTAAGAAATCCTTGGTGTTTTTTGAACTGATATGTGACCTTCCCTACACTGATAAAATGAATGTATCAAAGGATTCTTCACCCAACGAATCCCTTTTTCTGATCAGTTCTGATGACCTTTGGTATGGGTATATCATTATCTATCTCCAAACTCAAGCTTTCATACCCAATTTGTCTAGCACTGACCGTCGTCACATACTTTACCAAGACCGTCAGTACATTATCCTCGATGCCACTCTTTATCACCACGGGGTTGACTCCATTTTTCAACGATGTCTCACCTATGATGAAGATGAGAAATATTTGAATGACTGCCACTCTGGAGCATGTGGTGATCACATGTCTGGGTATGCTACTGCCCAAAATATCTTATGAGAAGGGTATTTTTGGCCTTCTTTATTCAAATACTCTATTATTTCCGTCCAAAAATGTTATTCTTGCCAAACATACAGCAACAAGATAAGATCACATCCTTCTCCTTTACATCCTGTAGTTTCCATTGGACCTTTCATGAAATGGGGCATTGATTTCATGACTTGTAACCCTCACTCGGTTGGGGGGAATGGATACATTATTGTAGCCATGGATTATTTCACAAAATGGGCTGAGGTGATGCCTACTTTTGACAATATCAGGAAAACTGCAACCCTTTTCATATTTAATCATATTATTACTCGATTCGGGATCCCGCAAGCTATCATTACTGATCACGGTAGCCATTTTCAAAACTTTATGATGTCTGAACTTACCGACAAGTTGGGTCTTCGGCATGAAAACTCAACCGCCTACTATCCACAGGCCAACGACCAAGTTGAAGCAATAAATAAAATCCTTATCACTATGCTTCGTCAGATAATAGAAATCCATAAGACCACCTGGCACACGATGTTGTTTTTGACACTATGGGCCTATCAGATGTCTGTGAAGTCTTCTACGAAATTTACCCCCTTTCAACTAGTCTACGACATTGAATCCGTTCTCCTGATTGAATGTGAAATACTGTCTTTGAAGCTAGCCATCAAACTTCTCCCAAACACCTCTGCCAAAGAGGAACGTTTATTGTATCTTATGCAATTAGATGAAACTCGTCATGATGCCACCCTAATTATTGAAACCCAGAAGAAACACGTAAAAGTTCAATATGACAAGCATGTCAAGCCACATGTTTTCTCTGAAGGATATCTAGTTCTCCTCTATGAACAAGATCGTGATCTACTAGGAGCTAAAAAATTCAAAGCTATGTGGCATGGTCCATATATTGTCAAACGAGTGTTAGAGAAGGGAGCTTACAAGTTAGTAGATTATGATGGCATTCCTTTGAGTGAACCCATAAATGAGCTTTACTTGAAGAAGTACTATGCTTAGACTGTCTCTACATGAGTACTTGTACTTTTACTATACCATACTCTTGTGTGTTACTTTTGTGTGTTTTTCATTATTTGGTTTCAACCCCGAACTTCTTACCTTGCATTGTGCTTGGTTTCCATATGTCGACATCTTATCTACCCTATATTGGCTTCGACGATGGTGCTAGCTGTAGTACTCATAACCTAGCTTCTGTTGCTTGGGCAATCTATGCACCCACCAGTGAACTTATCAATTTACAAGGTGTTTGCCTCAGTCGTGAAACCAATAATATCACAAAATATAGTGCAGTCATTGAATTATTGACCAATGCTATCTCACTTGGGATTTGTCACTTCGTTGTATGACTTGATTCGCAGCTAGTAGTGCTCCAGTTAAGTAATGTCTACACTATTCGAAGTCCTACTTTGTTACGGGTATATCTACGAATTCACTTCTTGGAACGTTATTTTGATTATATTGAATATCAACACATTACTAGATGTTTAAATACATTAACTAATGCTCTATCTAATTATGTGTTAGACAAACATTTGAGACATTTATAAATCCAATCACACATTACACATTGTATATTAAAATAGAACAAGTTGATAGAAGCCTCATGTATATATATAATGAAAATGTTTTACAAAAAGTGTTTTCTATCCAAGGACAAAAATATCAAAATATAGAGCCCACGGCTCCTAAAAATTAACATCATGGATGCCTCTCAAAATAACATCATGGATGTCACTCGCGATAGCACACTACTACCCGTGCTACCTTGTGAAGTAACCGACTAAGTGAGTCAGAAATGCCTATAGTATGATGTTGATAATGCCTTGGGATCTCCTTGATAGACATGTCGAGGATGCCTGCCGTCAAGCCCTCTAAGTTTTTCTCCATCACCTCATAGTCGTCGGTGTCCCACCCTTCTACCACACATACCTCTCCTCACCTCTAAATTGGAGTTGTGCCTGGAGGTCAATGTGGCCCTACATTTGCATAGTCAAAAGTCTCAGATTAGTCTTTAGATCAAAAACACAAAAAACATCTAATATACAAAAAACCACAAAACACTATAAAGAACAAAATGTATTTCTTACCTAGATCTCCCCACTGAAATACCTCAGGGAGAGCCAAGTCAGGATCACCCTGAAATTCTAGGCCGACATATGCATAATCATCAATCTTCAAGATTTGGGGCCTTAACCAATCAAAAAATGCATCATTGTACTTGATAATAGGGCCCGCTACGTGCTGAGCCATAAGGTCACTCTACCATTTCATTCTTGGGTCTCGTGGGGTTGGTATTCCCCACTCTACCTATAGCCACAAATGAGGGACTCTTTCTAAGAATAAAGATACCAAAATGGACCCATACACAAACTACGTTAGGTCTTCTCTCTTGATTTTAGTGAGTTTCGTCTTCATACTGCGGAGCACACCATCACACCAATTGAATACTTGAGGTTCCAGACATTCAATGGCATATTTAAAGTAACTCTGGAGCACCATGTGCCACGACATGCTTCCTGCCATCCATGCAATGGTAAACAGGATGGTTCTGAGAGTCATATCCGGCACACCTTGGATAGCCACTTTACCTTTGCGCCTTTCGACATCTAGTTCACAGTGCCGACGGATATACTCGCTCATCGGCAAGCCACCAACTCGACCCCCTGTCAGATTCAAATGTGCCCCATGACGAGATAACATCGTCAAAAAGTCAATATCCTCAATGTCCAAGGAAAGGACATGCACACCCACATAAAATACTTGTTGTTATACATCCCACATATGGACCAAGTACTCTAATAGTCTCCGTTGGGCTCTCATGCCCTGGATTTTGAAAATCTTCAATAGGCCATATTGCCAAAGAGAATCAATAGTTCCTGGATCATTCAAAGCCATAGAGTCGTCATATTCATGCTCATGTTCTCTCCATTCCAACATTTTTGCAATCAAACACCTACATGTAAGTAAGAGAGGATAGTTATCACCCTTAACCAACTTTTTTGGAATTCTTTTTGGTGCAACGCTTGATTTTCTTTTTTGGTTTTCATCCACCGCAACTGAGCTTCAGTTACAGTGTGAGATTTACGTAGGCGAGCCATTGGGCACCTGCAGAAATCCTTGATTTCCATAGGGCCCGATATTGGCCACCTGCAACGGCCCCAACACACGCCTACTAGCCCAAAAATCACGCAAAAAATCATTTTTGGCCACCAAAAACAAATTTTAAACCATTGAAAAGGAAGAAGATGAAGAACTTATTGTTTTCACAGAAACTGTTCATCGATTGATCACCTATGCTCCTCGCAATCGATCGCTGAAGTAAGGGGTGAAAAAGGGGTTTTTAGAGAAGTTCTTGACCAAATAAAAATGAAATGGTAAAAACAAACTCTTACTCTTATTTATTTCATTTTTTACCCTTTTTCATAATATTTTATATTATATAAATGTGTTTGGTTATAAACCCTCAAAATTAATAGTCTCATGAGTGTCTTGTTTCTTGCAGGAAGAAGACTAGAGTCCTAATTAATGGAGTATGGATCTTTGTTCTGTAATTTGTTTTCTCTTCATTACACATATCGATACTTTTTAGGGTTTTTTAATAAAACCTCGAGTTCACTCTTCATTTGTTCTCATGCTTGAAAATTTATGAGAATGCAACCAAGTATACTTTTGTCGTCCTTTTGTACTCGTCTTGGTAACAAAAAAAGTGACACACATGGAGTATAATTTAAGCTCTTTTCACACTCCATAAAAATGAAAAGATTGCCGAGCAACCTTGCTCAGTTCACGCTCTTAAAAGTATTTGAATAAAATGTTCGATGGGCGATAGTTTATCACTTTTTCGGTCCTATCGAACTATTTTACGAAAAAGGAATTGAGAGAGTTCTCTTTAAAGTGTTTTTCAGATTCTATAAATATGAAAAACCCCCGAGTTTTCTATCTTTGGACTCGTTAAACAAACATCAAAATACCCACATGGGACCAAACCACTCCTTCTTAGGGTTTGTTAAAAATACTATACAGGACTTGTCCAAAGGATAAGATTACATTACAAGCATATGTTATCCTCCTAAAGCTTGTGTAAAAATAAAGAGGTACTCACCAGAAATGGTGGGGGAAAATTTGGGAAAGAAATGTTTTTCTATACCTGTGTTAGTGGTAGTACTAGTCGCTCTTGAACATGACACCCCCTTCTTCATTTGAATCCGGGATGGGAAATCCATTTGTCTCTCATCCAACCTTCTTCGAACTCATATATTGGTTCATCTTTGAGTCAATGCTGCCAAGAACAATGTCGTGTCATTCATATGTTCAAGAGTGTTGGACAACTGAGAGGGGGGGGGGTGAATCAGTTGTCCCCGTGCTTAAACAATTATGCTTCTTTTAAATTCTTTGCAAGGCACTCAATGATAATCACAATAATGCAGAAAAATAAGTGATGGCACATTCAACATCAGTCACATATATGAGATACATAGAGACAGATATTTCCCGAGGAAACCCATGAAGGGTAAAAACCTCTTCTTCTTTACATTATCAAACATATGAGCACCTACTCATTGTGAGGCTACAACCTCTATTTTTGCAAGCTGCAACTTGCTGAGAGCACCAAATCTATGTTTTCTCTAGCACCCACTAGAAGTAAGCACCAACTCCCTAGTTTCTCTAGCACCAACTAGAAGGAAGCACCAACTCCCTGGTTTCTCTAGCACCAACTAGAAGGAAGCACCAACTCCCTGNGTTCTGCAAGATTTCGCTGCTCTGTCTTCCTCACTGTCTTCTTACATGCATCCATTGCACTTTTCTGTTCTTCTGCCTCTTGTGCTTTCTGCCCCATTCCCTTTCAATGCACCTATTTTTTTTTTGTCCATCTTAATTGCTGCACTCTGCTCCATCTTCACACCTCCTTTCCTCACATAACAATAGCTTCACTGTTTGTTAAGCACATCTGTCCATCATCATTGGGTGTCATGATCAAAATTCTTCACATCATAGGCAGTTGAGATTCTTCATCTTCTGTTGCAGTCGACCTCAACCTCTCTGTCACAGTTAACGACTCCAACGCTTTTCCAGCTATCAATAGCCTCCACAAATAGTGTTTTCTCATACTGGTAGATTCCTTGTGACCCTTCAGTTCCTTTGGAAATCAAACATAAGTCTCTTCGAGTCCTCTGGAAAAAACCATTAGTGGTTTCTAGAATTTACACTAAGAAGTGCTATAGTAGCCCTCCGATCTTCTTCAGTTTCATCTGCACCATTGGATTAACTTCTCTAAATCTTGCGTTCATTTCGGTATTTCGGGATCACCGTGGTGGAGGATTTTAGTACTCTCCATTTCCCAACCTTTGAAACTTCAAAAACGAGCTTGTATTCACTAACTCCTTCCCCCATATTCTGCCATTGTGACCAACGGCTATGACCTCAGCCTTAGAGAAACTGCATTTTGCAATTTCATGTTTCGGTATTTCGACACTTTTGGTGGTGAAGTGTTTTGACTCTTCAACTCCCGGTATCGATAATTTTGAAATGGAGTCATATAAACGGTCCGGTACTCCAACATTTTTCATTTCGAAGAATCGGCATTTCGATATTCTTGTGGTGAAAGACCTTGACATCTCCAACTCCTGGTATCCGAACCTCCAGTATGTAGTTTGTGACATTTCACGACTTCGGGTTTCACGATTTCGGGACTCCTGAGATGAAGAGTCTTTGTCATTTCCATCTCTCGGTATTCAAAATCCCGGTATCCAATACTTTGAAATGGAGTTAGATCAATAGTCCACGATCTCCTTGAACCAATGGCTCAGATCATTTCGCCATTTCATATTTCGTGATTTTGGGACTCCTGTTGATGAGAGTCTCTGACATCTCCAACTCCCGGTAACCGAAATCCTGATATTCAATATTTCAAGTGGTGCACCTGTTTCAGGTTTTTCAGGATTTCACATTTCAGCACTTCGGGACTCCTGATGACGAGAGTCCATGACCTCTCTATCTCCTAGTATCCAAAACTTCGAGCGATGCACCTATTTCTCGATTTCGAGGTTTCACATTTTGCGATTTCGGGACTCTTGATGATGAAGAGTCTTGACTCTTCCAACTCCCGGTACCTGAAACTATGAAATGGATTTATTTTCTAGTCTACAAAACTCTTTGTTTATGTGCCTCTTTCGAGATTTCGGGATTCCAGATTTCGCAACTCCGGTACTCCTGTGTTGAAGAGTCTCAATTATTGACTTCTCAATTTCCCTGTATCTGAAACTCCAAAATGAAGTTTACACTCGGTATGTGAAATTCTTTGTTGATGTACCTCTTTTAGGATTTCACATTTCGCGACTTCGAGACTCCTATGTTGGAGAGTCCTGACTCTTGACTTCTCCATCTCCTGGTAACTGAAACTCCAAAATGGAGTCTTTGTTGAGGTGATTTTTTGGGGTTTCACATTTCACCTTGCTCGTTAAAGAACATGTAAGTCCTCCTGGATCTAACGTCGGTCGAACCTCGGGCTTAGATCTGATGTTCATCAGAAAATATTCAATGAGATCCATCACTATATACTCTGATCTTGTCGAGCTTGCTCTACAACTCCTTCCCAAAAGACTTCTAGTGCCCGCCTGGCACATCCTTCCCGTACTCAAGCCATCATCGTTGTTGTACTTTCCATCAATGAAAAGCATACACTGCCTATAAAAACATGCCAACAATCTCCCCCTTTGGCATTGATGGCAACAAAGGTACCCATACCTGTCCTTTTCTCCGCCTTTGACATCAATGTCAAAGAAAGCACGCTCCCCCTAAGCTGTTGCAGTGTTTTTAGGAGGTATCAGATATGCAATCAATATAAGACTCCCCCTAACAGGATGGAATCTCTTAGGTGTGAAATGGGATGACACCTAGCTTCTGTTAGAGATACTCAAAAGGGGTATTAGCTAGGGGTTTAGTACAGATGTATGCTATTTGTTTTGTGGTTGGAATGTACTGAACTTGAACAACCTGATTGGTGACTTTCTCTCTCAAAAAATGGTATTTTATGGGAATATGCTTGGTCTTGGAGTGGAATATAGGATTCTTAGACACACTGATGGCACTAGTGTTATCACAATGAATTAGGATCGGTGCTGTGTATTTTACCTCCAAGTCTACAAGTGTCTGAATCATCCGTAATACCTAAGTGCAACAGGTAGTAGCAGCAATGTACTCTGCCTCTGTGGTTGATAAAGAAATGGAACCTTTCTTTTTACTAAGCCATGCTACTAATGAGTCACCTAGGAAGAATGCTCCTCCACTGGTGCTTTTTCTCTCATCAACATAGTTTGCCCAATATGCATCTGAATAAGCAGTTAACTGGAAATTCTGATTTCTAGGATACCACAGACCATAAGTCATTGCTTCTTTTAAATACCTGAATATCTTTTTGACAGCTTTCAAATGACTTTGTTTAGGTGCAGACTGAAATCTTCCTACCATTCCAACAACATGCATTATATCTGGGCGGGACACTATGATGTACAACAGGCTACCTATCATTGAGGAAGAATGCTCCTCCACT
>JASDQU010109224.1:2991-33295 GCA_032191745.1 Picea mariana
ATATCGTCGATCCTGAAGATGACTTCCTCGTGTGCACAAATGCCTACAAGGAAGGGCTTAGAGGAGTCCTTATGCAAAGAGGAAGTGTAGTCTACTATGAATCGCGAAAATTGAATGAACATGAAGTCAACTATGTGACCCATGATCTAGAACTGGCTGCCATAGTGCATGCCTTAAAAATGTGGAGGCATTACCTCCTGGGAAGGAAATTTGTACTTATGACAAACCACTGTGGATTGTGATATCTATTTGACCAACCAAAGCTCAATGCCAGACAAGCTAGGTGGATGGCCTTCCTTAGCGAGTTTGATTTTGAAATCAAACATATTAAAGGAAAGGAAAATAAGGTGGTTGGTGCCCTTAGCAGAAGTATAAAAACAATTCACCTGACAGTAGTGAGCACCTGCGAAACGAATGTCAAGGAAAGAGTCAGGAATGCATAAGAAACAAACACATTCTTCCAGACTGTGACCTCATACCTAGAGCAAGAACCCACAGGGATAAAGTATGAAGGTTACCAGATGATAGATGGAGGTCTGCTAACTTACAAAAATAGATTGTATATTCCAGATTGTGATGACTTGAAGAGGTTCATAATGGATGAACTACATAAAATACCATATACTGGTCATCCAGGATACTAGAAGATGATCACGGCCACCAGTAAACAATTCTATTGGCATGGATTGAAGAAAGACATAGTTGAGTACTTAGCCAAATGTATAGAATGCCAATAGGTTAAAGCAAAACACCATCACCCAACATGATTATTACAACCTCTACCAATACCGGAATGGAAATGGGAAACCATCTTCATGGATTTCATCACTGGATTACCAACCTCAACCAAACAGAATGACGCCATCATCGTAGTGGTGAATAAATTGAGCAAGTCCTCTCATTTTATCCCCATCAAGTCGACTTGCAAGGCAATATACATTGCCAATGTATTCATGAAGGAAATATTCAGACTACATGGTATGCCTAAAGAGATCATGTCTGACAGAGACACGAAGTTTACTTCCAACTTTTGGAAATCCTTGATGGTTGGTCTAGAGACCAAATTACTGTTTAGCACAACCTATCATCCTCAAACCGATGGACAGACGGAAAGAGTGAACCAAATATTAAAATACATGCTAAGGATGCATGTAATGCATCAACCCAAAAAGTGAAAGATTACCTGCCACTCGTGGAATTCGCCTACAACAATGACTACCAAGAATCCCTGAAGATGAGTCCTTTTGAAGTCCTCTACGATAGGCCGTGAAACACTCCAGTCAGTTGGATTAATCCCATAAAAAGAATTACTATTGGACTCGACATGTTGAAAGAAATGGAACAAGTGATTCAAATAAAACAAAATCTAAAGGTCGCTCAGAACAGACAGAGAAGTTACGCCGACCGAAAGAGAACTCCAAGAGAATTCAAGATGGGAGACCATGTATATCTCAGAGTTAGGCCTAGGAAGAGTTCCCTGAGGATGGGAGCTTGTGCCAAGTTGGCACCTCGGTATTGTGGACCCTTTGAAGTTCTAGATAGAATGGGACCTGTAGCCTATAGGCTAGCACTTCCTCCCATAGTAAAAGCACATAATGTTTTCCATGTTTCATTATTGAAGAAATATGTACACAATTATAATCATATAATTGAATGGTCTATGATCCAGGTGGAAACGAAGGGAGAATTCCTGTCAAAACCTCAATGCATATTGGACAGAAAAGAAACCCCACTCAAAAACCAAACCATTGCATAGGTCAAGGTGCAGTGGAAACATTTTGACCCAGATGAGGCTACGTGGGAAATGGAAGATGCCATGAAACAGACATATCTGATTTTGTTTACTTCTGTAAATACACATCATATTGATAGATAGAACATTGAGGATGATGTTCCTTTAAAAGGGAGGGAATTGTAACACCATGTTTCCCCCAGTCTGTAAAAATAACTATAGTGGCCAAGAACTATGTCAAACTCAAAGATGTGAATGATTGACTTGAAAGACCTTTGTATAAAAGGTCTATGAATGTAAATTATGTTATGAATATGTGTTGCATGATTGCTGGGAGGGGGATGTGCTAAAAGAGACCACGATGGCTAATGAGAGGTGGTGGAAGGGACCTGAAATGGTTGCGTTAACTTCCACCGAGCCAGTATCGTACTAGTTTTTACTTGTTCAAAGACCAAAACAACTCTCTGACCCTGGAATGGATTTCTTATTAGATTGGTAGGTGGGGAGGCTCCTCAAGAGTTAATGAGGGGATGGGGCTGAACCACCCATCCGTAAAATCTCTCAAACCTGACCACGGACGGGGAAATTCACGCCACATGCAATCTTGCAGAGAAAAATGAAAGAGAGGAAGTGTGGTAAAGGGTAGAGAGAGAGCACGCATGACAGAGATCGTGGAAGAGAACTGGAGAAACTATGGAAACATAGGGAGTTCTGAACATAGGAGAAGGAGAGTAACCTTCATCCTGGATTATTTTTTTGTATCAGGAGAAGGAGAGTAACCTTCGTCCTTGACTTCCATTGAGCTGGAAGTAGGAGACTGAATCTCAAAGCATCATTGTCTAGCTCGGGGGTGGCTAGTGGTAAATCCTTTTGGAGTCACTGAGCCTACAGTTGGGTGGAAATGAGCACCCCTATCAGCAGTTGCATCACGCCTGGTGGATTTGATAAGTGTTTTATGCCTTGTATTTTGAATTGAATATCATGAATACATGCTCATGTTTATATGCCCATAATGATTTTTGTGTGGAATGATTGCCTGGTGTTTTAGACTGGAAATAATGGATGCATGTGTATACTTACATGCCATAGTTGGTTTCTGTACAAATGATTAAGTTTGGGGCATGAGTTCGCTCCACCAAGAATCGTCTTGTTTGCTTGATTCTCGTAATATTCTAGGAAGGCTCCTCGAGAGTACTCTTCCCTGGGAATTACCCCATAAACCTTGGAACCATTCCAAACCCTTACCCAGATACTCGACTAAGATCAAGGACAATTGCCCAAGAACCCTCTGAAGGTTCATGCGATGCGGGTCTGGAAACCTTATGCAAGAAAGAGTATCTCTCTAAGGTCTCAGAGTCGTGGGAGTTTGAAGCTCCGAGAGGTTGAATTTCGTGATTCAAGCTAAGAAAGGATAGTGAGTCCAATTATGGAAAGAGAATATCCCATCGTTTGGTAGACGAACAGTCAGAATCCTTTTGGAAATACCCCAGATCTGTCAAGGCCGATGGATCTAGAGGAGGAGCGCAGGTGTTAACACCTCAACCCTTTCAGCCTTTGCAAGTAGCGATGGGATCCAGGACTATAGATCCAAGGATCTGTCGAAGCTCTATTGACCATCGATCTTAACCTTTGCATAGGTAGGAGAGTGGACTCGACAGCATCCTGAAAGTCTCGAAGTATTCGAAATTGTCCGTCGGCACAGGATGCATGGCAGTCGGGTAGCATTTCGCTGACTCGCGACTTGGAGTGTTCAAGGGTAGGACTGCATGAACTCATGATTCGCGAAATCGTCACGTGATCGTGGTCGTTGGATCTAAGCCACGATAGAACCGTTGGATCAGAACCTCCACGTGGTATCGTGTATCAGGGGTTCAAAGGTTGAAAGAATCTCTTTTCGACTACAGAAGTTGCAAAGTGATGAGCATTGAGGGCTCATGTGAACACGTGGCACATCTGTTAGGTGGGGACTGCATGGTTGATAGGTGGCATAACAACAAGCACCCAGAGAAAGGTGGAAGCGGGTGACAGGTGGTGGACACATGTCGCCTAGGAAGAGTCAACCCATTGTTGACTTATCGTGTTTCAGGGTTTCGAAGGGTGAATAAGTTGCACCTTGATTGCTAAGGTCACGAAACGCCGAGAGCCGAGGTCTCGTGCGATGGGCGGAAATGACACAGCTCGTAAGCAGAGTACAGTGGAGGAGACAAGTGTTGTGTACGCGTTGCTTTGGCAGAGTCCACGTAACGTTGACCTTTCACGTTTCAGGGATTCACAAAGGAGAAGCATGAGGGCTCAACACTCCAACTCGTGAAGTCGCGAGATGTGAGTAGTGCTAGTGTTTATCCTAGCCTATGGTTATATGTAGCAGGCGCTAGTGAGAAGGGATCCATACTCGTATCGCATTTCAGGTATCGACGTTTGTAGAAAGAGGAGTCGAGAGCCTTGACTGTCCAACTCGCAAGTTGCGAAAGGTGTTTGCGCTAAGGCCAGGTTGTGGTCACTTGGAGGAGGATAAGGGAAGGGATGGTCTGTGCTAGGCCCCGTTCAGTCCCTCGAAGAAAAGAAAAAGAAAAAAATTAGTTGTCGTAGTGGGTGTGTGACAACTGTTCGAGGGCCTTGGCATTTCTGATAAATATGTAGTTTCTGTATGTTTTAGAAAGTGGATTTTTTTGGGAGGAGAGATCAATACAACAACTGGTTGGACCCATTTTGCACATGGACTAAAGCTCTCTACCTGGTGAAGATACTATTGATGACAGTGTGTTTGTGTCCAAATTCATATGTGTTTCTTATCTTGAATACAATTTTGATTTGTGTGAAGTACATTTCTTTTCCTTCAGCCACTGTATAACTTGTCTTTATTAATATGCAACCTGTGATAACAACTATGCTTTGATGAAGATTTGTTTTTATTGCAACCTGTGGGAGTAATTGTGTTTTTGATACATGTTTAATGTCTTGAAATGATATTTTAAGTATTAAACTTCTTGTAGCAGTTTATTCATTTAGTGGTTTGTTGTTTCCCTTTGTTTTTACCTCTATTATTTCACTTGTCTTTCATTAGTGTGCCACCAGCCAAGGAGGACCCTCATCCATATCAGTTTTCCAACCCAACCATGCTCTTGTCTTGGTAAAACCAACCCTCTAAATGATCAACAAAATTAAAAACCAACCATTCTAAACTTGAGGTGGCCTAGCTCTGCCCTTTAGTAGTCAAGTACGGACTTTAGGACCAACACTTAGGTTGAAACCAACTTGAGAAGGAAACTTGACATTATTTTTTTTTGCTCATATGCTTATTTTCCTCTCTAGGATGGTGCCAAATAGCTTGGCACAAAGGCTACTAACCATGATGGTTTTGTAATTTATCGCATTCTTTATATCACAACGTTTGTGAATAGATATCACTTCACAAACTAAAAACTTTTGTGAATAGATATCACTTTCCTAACTAAAGGAAACCCATGCGACGTGGCCTCATTGAATACCTTGTTGGGCCTCCCATTTGATCATTTAAGTGATTAAACCTTAGAATCAAGTGTCTTTGCATCTGCAAGATTTTTAACTGGAGCCTATATGTCTTCTTTTGAAATAACCTCTATTTATTTTTCTAAGAAATCCAAGTTGGAATCATTTCCCTTAATGTATTTAACCTCTATTTATTTTCCTAAGAAATCCATGTTGGAATTCTTTCCCTTAATGTATTTAAACTCTATTTATTTTCTAAGAAATCCTTGGAATACTTTCCCTTAATGCATTTCTCATAAAGTTTACATTTAAGTACATATGCAGTCATTTCTTCCTCATTTATCTCACTAAGGTAGGTGAGAGGAATTTACTTAATTCAAGTTTTCAATTAAGAATATAAATATTAAAGTTTTATTGGTTCAATGTCAAATGCCTTTACCATAATTGTAAGAGGATAAAAGGGTGATGGCCCAAGAACTAAAGGCATTTGTAAAATTCTGCCCCCTTACTAACCAACAACAATGTTATTTCAAGTGGTGTGTTTTTTCTTAAATAATGGTGATGTCCCCACCAACATTAGCAAATAGCAACCACTAATAAATGGGTGTCTTCACAATCAGTTAAGCTACCACTGAGTTATGATATGTTTTGCCATTTTTAAAGAAAATCATAAAAATATAATACAAATGCATATTTAAATTAATAATATCACATTTTTTAATACTTTTTATTATTTTTACATAACTAAAAATTATTATTTGTGTTAGTTGGAAAAGGATGAATCCTTTCACCTCTTGATTGTACATAAACAAGACTTTGATTCCCTAAGAAGGGATGATGTTTCAAAGGGAGTGGGCTAACTTGGGAGCAATCTTCCCTCCCAAGTTACTTTGTTTTTAAATTTCCGGTCAATCCATAACTTTGATCTATTTTCTGAGTATCTGGGTTGGTTTAAAATAGAGCATAATTCTTGCGGTAAAGATCTGAAATGCATGGAACATTGATCCATACTAAACTCAGAGTACTCCTGAAAATTTGACTGGATTCATGCCCATTTTTTCCCCTGAAAAACAAAACTTGAAAGGGAAGATTGCTCCCGAATTAGCTTACTCCGTTCCAAAGAGGAATAAGTGGCACTAACTGATTTCGTACGCATATGCTCACGTCACATCAAAGTCGCTACCATGTAGACTTTTATTTCGTGTTGACATTATATTTCATGAGTTGAATGTTCGTTGGCACTTGTATGATCCACTATAATGAATGATAGTTGTGACTAATAGCTATGAATGTTAGGTGTGATAACATACAGGATGTAGTTGACTTCGAAATTTGAAATGTTGGCCAACAATCTTAATATGGGCGCTTCATGAATCTTCCTCTCGCCTGTTCGATGGTGGGGCTTATGAAGGAAACATAATTAGTCTTTGAATATTCATCCATTCTTTGAAAATTAGCAGGTCCTCGACGATAATCACCTGTCCAGTTTAAGCATGTTGGAGAGATTGTAAGTGTTTCTTCTAAACATAAACCCTCTCTTTGCGGTTTCTTATTCTTGATCCAGATTGACGATAATTGCTATAAGGGCGGGGATTGTGTCGGAATAACTATAAGTGGAGGTTTAATAATTGCTTTAGCTTTGATGGTGTGTAGTGCTATATATTGGAAGAAATTCAGGACGAAAAGACAGCCCCTCATTGAAGGTGAGGAACTTATATTTTAAGAACATTCTAATATGAAATATAGTGGGAATCTCCCATAAGAAACAACGTAAGACGGCGCTTTCATACTTTGTAAATTTACATGGATTACAGACTACTCGATGGTTTTTACTCTAGAGGAGATCATGGAAGCCACACAAAACTTTAGTCAGAAAATTGGGCGTACTGACTTTGGATCGGTGTTTTTTGGGAAACTGCCGGACGGAAAAGAGATAGGAGTAAAAATGTCCTCTAACATAAGACGAGCAAATGAGGAGTTCTTAAATGAGGTAATTCTAGCATATAATATGATCCAATTTCTGAATCATTTGGCTGCACTCATAATTAAGAAGAAAAAATATATGCGCATAGTAAAATTGATGTATACAGATTCACTTTCTTAACAGGTCGATCTTCTTTCTAGAGTCCATCATAAGAACGTGGGGTCTGTACTGGGCTACTGTATTGGTGAATCCGGAAAGCTTATGCTTATCTACGATTACTTGTCTGAAGGCCCTTTAACAGAACATCTTTATGGTAAACATATTTCCGAGGAATATTGTTCGCTTGATTGGGTCGATGCAGCTAAATATGTCGTAGTATAAATGTTCTAAGCATTAATTTTCAGGTCAGAGAGCAGGACTTTCCGAACTAAATTGGAAAAGCAGGCTCAAAATTGCAATCGATGCGGCTGAGGGTAATTTAAATAATTGTAGTGTAAACTCTGTTTCATTTTATGTATTTGATTAGAATTAAATAAGAGAAATCGTGGTTAACCATATCTCCCATTTCTGTTTGAAGGACTGCAATACCTGCACGTGTGTTGCACTCCAATGATAATTCACAGGAATGTGAAGACCTCCAACATCCTTTTCGACATAAATTTGAATGGAAAACTGTGTGATTTCGGTCTCTCAATGATGACAATGGATAGGAAGGCTCCTATTGACACTCCAGTGGTAGGAACTAGAGGATACCTGGATCCAGAGTAAATGACTTCATTCTCTTTGGAATATTCTTTGATGCCCGAGAGTAGTGGCAATTTCATTCATTTTTGGAGATGTTTTTACAGGTATATGTGCACTGGTGTGTTGACTCAAAAGAGTGATGTATATAGTTTTGGAGTGGTTTTGTTAGAAATCATATGTGGGCGAAAACCCATCGATAACACTCTACCTGAAGAGGAAATTAATCTCCGAGAATGGGTAAGGAATTGATTTGTAATTAATCATATATTTATGGGTAAGGAATTTATTTGTGTGACTACCTGCACCAATAATCATATTTGCACGTCATCTATTTACAGGTGAAAGACTATGTGGGGATCAATGAAAACCCTGGCAAAATAGTGGAAATCATAGACAAGAAGATGGATGGGAACTATGACATGAAATCAATCACTATTGTTGCCAAACTAGCACTTAGATGTGTTGAGCAGACATCATCTTGGAGGCCCAACATGAGTGAGATAGTAGGAGAGCTGAAAGAGGCTTTCATGTATGAGAAAGTGAATATGAGGTTCCGGAGTGGATCTTGATTTATCAATATTTGAATTATCTATCTTAATATGTATGATGATCTATCATTTATTTTAATATAAAGTGGTGCTTGTGAATTCGATACTTTGCCATAAACCAATTACATTTCTTTTTGGTGTTCAATGAGTTTGTAAGTAGTTGAATAGAGAACATAACAAAGAGAAGAGTTGATAGTTAGCAAGCAGCAACAACAGATGTGTAAGAGTTGAGTTGAAGAGGTCTCAGAGCACAAGCTATGTGTGTCTGAAAGTCTGAAGAAGTCGTTGGAGCCGAAGCTGGACATAGTTATTGTATTTTTTATTAGCGCACAACGCCCAAGTTCTTAACATATCAATTATTTTGTGTGTTGACATATTCATGATTATTTATGAGTTTCTGTTGTGAAAATATCTTCTCTCTATTTATGCTCAAACGTAAGTTCATAGTTTATGTGCTGAGAGTAGCACAATATTAAGAAATTGTTCTATTAAGTGTTTTCATCACATCACACAGTATATTGAGTAGTCTGTGAACTACGCGATAAGTCCTGAGAGTTTAGTGACGAAGAATTTCACTACGTGGTCTTTGCAACTGTGTTGCGCAGAGTTTGTCTGTGCACTATAGATATGAAATTTGATATCAGAGTTGGTTGATAAGATTAGGTTGATCAGAGAAAGTTTCAAGAGCAACAACTTTGTTGTAAGGTGTCCATTGAAAAGTGAAATCATGGCTTCTACTTCAAATCTGCATCCTCCCACTTTTATAGGAAAAAATTATGAGTTATGGTCCTTGACCATGAAGGCATTATTTCGAGGTCAAGATGTATGGGTGATAGTCGAGAATGGATATGTGGAACCGGTAGATTAGGAAACATACAATGCACTCACACAAGCTGAGAAATATGCTGAAAGATCAAAGGAAGAAGGATGAAAAGACAATGTTTTACATACATCAAGCCATGCGTGAGAGCATACTCCCAATAGTTGCATCAACAAAGTAAGCAAAGGAAGCATGAGACATATTACAAACTTATTATCAAGGTATGGACAAAGTCAAGACTTCAAAATTACAAATTCTTAGAAGAGATTTTGAAACTCTATCAATAAAAGACACAGATTCAGTAGATTTTTTTTACACCCATGTTATTGGTCTCATAAATCAGATTAAGTCTCATGGAGAAAACATAGAGGATAGAAAAGTTGTTGAGAAGGTATTTAGGAGTTTTACTCTTAATTTTGATACCCTTGTTGTGACTTTAGAAGATAACAAAGACCTGAGTCAATTTAGTCTATATGAGTTGCAAGCCTCTCTCATTAATCATGAACACAGGTTGAATAGGTCAAATATGTCATTAGAAAATGCATTTTCCATGCAGTCATCTATAATCTATGGAAGAGGAAGGGGGAGAGATAACTCTAGAGGCATAGGAAGGAGTTCTGCTAGAAGTGGGCGCAGCAGAAGTCCTGCAAACACTAGTGGAAGAGTTCAAAACCCAAATAATAGTCAGTCAAGTAATCATAGGTTTGATAAATCAAATATTTAGTGCCATTACTATAAAAAGTATGGAAATCATGCATATGAGTGTAGGAAGAAACAATATAATCAGAACAAGCAAGGTCAATATCATTCAAACCACATAAATTCTCCCTCCATACTTATGTTTATGGAGCACGTTGAAACAATGCCTATAGTCTCACCAGTTGAATGCAATGTTTCTCTAGAAAGTCCATATGACATATGGTATTTAGATTCAGGTTGTACTAAGAACATGACGATAAACTTAGAATTGTTTTCTAGTTGGGATAGGTCAGTCCAAACTAAAGTTACACTTGGAACATATATCCAAGTCATTTTCTTAAGAAAAGACAGTATTAACATTTTAACTAAACAAGGAGAGCCAAAAGTTATTCCTGATGTATATTATGTTTCTCGCTTAAAACATAATTTGATGAGTACAGGATAGTGGTTACAGAAATGATACAAAATCTACATGGAAGATAATCACTATGTGAATTTGGACAGATGTCCAAGCAATCAACTTATTGCAAGAATTCAAATGAAAAGCAACAAAATGTTTCCATTAACATTGAATCCAACTATGAAGAGAAAAACATCGCAAGTTGTCAGTAAAGAAAAAGATGTAAATTCTAACACTGCATTCAAATCAGAAAGCAAACAAGAAAGTACACGCAGTTCTAAAGAAGAAAAAGTTAGTGCGCACAGTTTTAAGGAAAAAGAAGAAAATGGTGCAGAGTTACAAGAAACATTCCAATCTAAAGTGCACGATGATTCCTGGCTTTGGCATTTCATATTTGGACATTTGAACTTTGGAGGACTGAAGCTGCTACATACAAAGGATATGGTGAAAGGTTTTCCATTAATTGAAAAACCAGAAAGAATATGTGAACCCTGCATCTTTGGAAAGCAACATAGAGAGTCATTTCCAATTGGAAAGTCATATAGAGCAAAAGATCCACTGGAAATTGTAAATTCAGACATCTGTGGACCAATGCAAACACCATCTATAGGAAACAATAGATATTTTCTAACATTTATTGATTATTTCTTAAGAAAGACATGGATTTATTTTCTAAAGCATAAATTTGACGCATTGGGTTGTTTTCAACAGTTCAATCACTTGTGGAGAAGCAAAGTGGTTATTATATCAAGGTTCAAAGAAATGATAGAGGAGGTGAATATGTTTCAAGAGAATTCAGAACTTTTTTAAAGTTCATGGCATTTACAAGCAATTCACTGCGTGATATATACCACAGCAGAATGGTGTCGCAGAGAGAAAGAACCAAACCATCATGGAAATGGCACGCAGTGTGATGGAAGCCAAACATTTGTCAAATGAGTATTGGGCTAAGGCAGTAGCAACTGCAGTATACATCATGAACATATGTCAACAAAGAGTGTGAGAAACAAATTTCCTCAAGAATCCCGAACAAGAATGAAGCATAATGTGGCACACTTGAAAGTTTTTGGTTGTGTCGCATACACACATGTTCCAAATGAGCTGAGAAAAAGGATAGATAACAAATGACAAAAATGTATATTTGTTGGATACTCTCTGAAGATACAAAAACATACAAGCTATATGATCTTATTACAAGAAAATTCATAATCAGCCGTAATGTTCAATTTGTGGAGAATGAAGCATGGGATGGAAGCATAGAAAGGACAATGAAAATTATTGATTCTATCACGCATGATGACACAAAGGATGAAGTGGTTCAAACACCATTTATAATTCAATGTGCAGTTCCTTCCACACCTGGAGATGTGACACAAATCCCAGCTCAAACTACTCCAGTGAGATCTGTAGGTGCACAGTCCACACCTAGAGTGCAACAAACTCCAGCAAGAAGTCCAAGTAGTTATACATTTCCAGATCCAACATTAGCAAGTTTGTTACCAGGGAAGACAAGAAGTTTGTGCGACATCTATAATGTTGACACAACAAATTCATTGTCAGTATTTTCTCTATTTTCACAAATAGATGATCTATTAACATTTGAAGAAGTTGTCAAGGATGATGTATGGGCACAATCCATGGATGAAGAAATTAGATGCATAGAAAACAATCAAACATGGAAGTTGGTTGATGTACCTGAAGACAAGGATGTGATAAGTGTCAAGTGGATTTATAAGACCAAGTAAGATGCAGAAGGAAATGTGCAGAAGCACAATGAAAGATAAGTTGCAAGATGTTTTACACATCAACCTAGAATTGATTTCAATGAAACATTTGTGCCATTTGCATGCATGGACACAGTCAGAACTATGTTGGCCATTGCTGTGAATAACAAATGGCCTGCTTATCAAATGGATGTAAAGTCTACATTCTTGAATGTACATTTAGAAGAAGAAGTATATGTGGAACAACCACAAGGCTATGAGGTTCCAGGACAAGAGAACAAAGTATACAAATTGAAGAAGGCATTGTATGGGTTAAAACAAGCTCCCAGAGCTTGGTACACTCACATAGATTCCTATCTTACTTAGAATGGATTTCAAAGAAGTGAATGTGAGCCAAATCTATACATCAAAGAAAATCAACAAGGTAATATGTTTAATTGTTTGCTTATATGTAGATGATTTGATTTTTACAGGTAATTTTGGCATAGAAGAAGTTAAATTAGTCATGAAGGATGAGTTTGAAATAATTGATTTGGGGCTTATGAGATATTGTTTGGGTATTGAAGTTCACCAGTGCAAAGTTGGTATATTTATTTCACAATCTAACTATGCACATGAAATTTTGAAAATATTCAACATGATAAATTCCAAAGGAGCCCCAACACTTGTCATAACAGGATTGAAGTTAAGCAAGGAAGATGAAGGATCTAAAGTGGATCCCACACTGTTTAAAAGGTTGGTAGGAATCCTTATGTATCTGACAGCCACAAGACCTGATATTATTTATGGAGTGAGTCTGATTTCAAGGTTCATGGACACTCCAAAAGAATTCTATTGGAAGATAGGAAAAATAATTCTAAGAGATTTTGACATTATGTATTCTACTTTAGAAGATTTCAAACTTATTGGATACACTGACAGTGGTTGTGGAGGTAGCATAGATGATAAGAAAAGTACCTCTCGGTACACATTTTATTTTGGATCAGGTATAGTGTCATGGACATCAAGGAAGCAATCCATTGTGAATATTTCTTGAGCAGAAGCTGAGTACGTCACAGCTACAAGTGCAACTTGTAAAGAAGTTTGGATGAGAAGAATGTTAAAAGATTTGTTGCAGGAACAACATGAACCAACTACAATGTTTTGTGAAAACAATTATGCCATCATGTTTTCAAAGAATCATGTGTTTCACAAGAAAACCAAGCACATTGATACAATGTATCATTTTATCAGAGAATTAGTGAATAACAAAGAAATTTGTTTATAATTTTGCAGGTCTAAAGAACAAGTCGTAGATATATTTACAAAATCTTTGACAAGATATGCATTTCAGAAACTGTGCAGTTGTCTAGGAGTCGACACAATTGCAAATGTTTGATAGTTTATATAAATTCAAATTTTTGATGTAAATTTTGTATTTTGTGAACTCACCTACTTATAATTAAGGGGGAGTGTTGGAAATATTAATTACAAGTTGTGAGCTTAACACTTACGCAGACTCTGTCTGTCACATAAAGAAGAGACATTAGTCTGTCAGACACATCAAGGAGAGTATTAGCAGGAGCTTATTTAATGAGTCGATCTTTATCTTTCTCGAGCTCTGTTATGCAGATAAGAGTCAGTCAAAATTTATTGTCGTCTTAATTGTTTCAGTCAGTTTTACTTCTGCAGTAAGTCTCAATCTTCATCTATATATGTCTGAGTCTGTAAGTAGTCGAATAGAGAACAAAACACAAAGAAGATTCGATAGTTAGAAAACAACAACAACTGTGTAAGAGTTGAAGAAGTCGTTGGAGCCAAAGATTGATATAGTTATTGTATTTTGTTTTAGCGCACAACGCCCAAGTTATTAACATATATCAAGTATTTGTGTGTTGAAATATTCATGAGTATTTATGAGTTTCTGTTGTGAAAATGTCTTCTGTGGATAAAACAGTATCAAGAAATTGTTCTATTAAGTGTTTTCATCACAACATGTAGTATATTGAGTAGTTTTTGAACTGCACAATAAGTCCTGAAACATAACTCTTAATTACTCCCAAAAAATTGTTGAAACATAACTCTTGATTACTCCCACATTCGCATAGTACAATGGTAGGTAAGTGGGTATCGAGAAACTTCTTGATTAGAGAGCTCGTCTCTCATTCTTTGAGGGCAGCTCTCTCGACAATTCTACACGGATATTTAGAACATTCCTCGTTGTATATTAACCATTTTCCGGTTCAATGGAGGGTATCAGAGTTTGAGCTGTAAGTCTGTGAGTTTAGATGTATCTATTTATTGCTTTCATCTGGTATTGGTATTAGAGTTGAGGGTGATGGTTTACTCTAGTTCAGACGTGCAAGGAGGAATCCAAAGGAGCCGAGGGTGACAATTGTTGAGGATCCGTAGAGTCAGAGAGAAGGACGCAGAGCCAAAGAGAAGGCTGCAACGCGGAGCCAAAGAAAAGCCAAAGATCATAGAGAGGGTATCTATGATCTCTACCCCTGAAAGGAGATACGCTATATTCACTGCATCCCTAGCCGCTACCATTTATGTTCCCTTCACTGCAGCCATATCAAAATAGAGACGAATTTTATTGGGAAAAGGAGAAATTGGGTCTGGAGGAGATTCAGTTTGGGTCGAAGGAATGCATTTCTGGATTCATGGCTGCTGAAAGTGGAGATTATGATTTGTGAGCATTCATCTTCAAATCTGAGCACTCAGTGTATATCAACAGGCAACAACTATTTCACTGCTTGGGAAGCGTTTTGGTTCATATAGCTAATGGTGGTATTTCGAGGGCATTGTGCACCAATACTGGTCAAATGGTCAAATGCAATGTGGAGTGCATGATCTTCATTTAAGTCGACATATTCTCTTGGTGAAAACGCTGGTTATGACGAGTACTCTGCTTCTGATTGGCCTAAAGTCGCCTTGGATGTTTTGTGTGCTTCGGTTGCATTGGTGGTTGTTGAATTCACTGTTATAGTTGTTGACTTGTTTGTCTAAGTTGCATGCCATGTTGATGAGTGACTTAGAATTTGGAGAAACAACATACTAGTGAGGCTAGGCTCACGATCTCTTATTGAATGAGGATTTATTACATCATTATATAGGAAACAATATCTATTTAGGTAGTTACAAAAGATCACAGAAAAATAGGATCTACATTAAAAGAAACAGAGTTTAATTACATAACTATCTAGTACTCTATTATTTCCAAGTGTCCCCCTTAATGGAGAATGGATTGACTTATACACCTAACATCTCCCTAAACATCTCAAACTTAATCTTTCCAAGAGGCTTAGTGAAAATATCAACAGTGTTTTCACTAGTATTACAATACATAAGATCTATTTCATTGGACTACAATTTTTCTCTAACAAAATGAAACTGAGCATCAACATGCTTTGTCCTTGCATGAAAAATCGGATTATTTGCCAGTTTGATTGAACTTTGATTATCGCATTTGATCATTGTAGGTTCATTTTGTTCTTCTCCAACATATTGAAGAAGTCTTATCAACCAAACAACTTCACAAGTTGCTGCACACAAGGCTTTATATTCTACTTTAGTAGAAGACAAAGATATAGTAGGCTGCTTTTTACTGCTCCATGAAACAACCCCGGATCCAATGCCAAACACATATCAAGTGGTTGATCTTCGAACATCCAGATTGCCAGCCCAATCAGAATCTAAGTAACCTGTCAACTCAACATCAGATACATTAGTATATTTAATACCATAATCAAGTGTTCCTTTTAGATACATGAGTATCGCCTTTGCTACATTCTAATGGATTTCTTGAGGTTTTGCCATAAATTGACTTAACACACTCACAGAATATGCAATATCAAGTCTGGTTGTGGTGAGATAATTCAAACTACCCTCCATCTGTCTATACATAGTGCCATTCACCTCCTTCGAACCATCATCACAAGAAAGTTTCGCATTCTGTTGCATGGGAACAACAGAATATTTACATTGATACATTTTAAATCTCTTAAGTACTTCTCTAGCATACTTACTTTGACAAACAAAAGTTTATCTTGCATTTCTCCAAACTTCAAAACCTAGGCAGTAATGTAACTCACCAAGATATTTCATTTCAAAAACTTGTGACAATTGCTCCTTGATTTCATCAATTAATTTCCCTGCATTTCCTGTAATTATTAAATCATCAACATATAAGGAAATCAATACTATATACCCCTGCTCATCAAATTTGGTATACAGATTTGGATTACTCTTGCTCTGCATAAAACCCTGTTGAAGAAATAAAGAGTCTATCTTCTCATACCATGACTTAGGTGCCTGTTTTAATCCATACAATGCTTTCTTTAACTTACACACTAAGTTTTATTTCCCATGTTCCACAAACCCTTCAGGATGAGTAAGGTAAACCTCCTCCTTTAACTCACCATTAATGCAGATTTAACATCTAATTGGTGTAGCTTCCAATGGTACTTTGTAGCTAAAGCAATTAACAATCTAATAATATTCAATTTAGCTACTGGTGCAAATGTTTCAGCATAATCAATACCTTATGTTTGTGAATACCCGTTTGCAACCAATCTAACATTATATTTGTCTATACTACCATTTGATTTAAACTTGGGTTTGTATATCCATTTGCATCCAAGGAGATTTTTATGTTTAGGCAATTCAGTCAATTCCCACGTATTATTTTTCATTATAGATTCATATTCTTCCTCCATTGCATTTCACCATTCATCATGTTCACCGGCTTCATTAAAACTCATGGGTTCTATGAAATTTGAAATGATACTCATTAGGACATATTCTCTATACCTCTCAAGGATCTATACATGTCTGGAAGATCTTGTCATCTAATTATTTTCCTCCCCACTTTGTGAAGATCTGTCTTCACCATTAGGTGAACTCTGACTGCTTGAAGTGTCCATATCACTATCACTGAGTCCTTCATGCTGTTGTTGCTGCTGTCGCTGCGGTTGTGGATTTTTCTATGGTGGCTGTTGTGTTGGTTGTTGTTGCTGCTGCTCTTCTTTAACTCCTTCATCAAGAATTCTATGTCAATCCTCATGACTATTGTTGTCATGATTTCTTGCTTCCTGCTCATGGAAAAGTACATCTCTACTCACAAGTACTTTGTGAGTAGAAGGATCAAACAATTTATATGCTTTGAATTCAGAACAATACCCTATGAAAATACATTTAATGGCTTCAACATCCAATTTTTTCCTATTCTCCTTTGGAATATGTGCAAAAGTTTTACACCCAAATACTTTCAAATTATGAACTGCAGGTTTGGAACCATACAAAGCTTCGAAAGGACTAATATTATCAAGACACCTTATTGGACTTCTATTCTTTAAATAAACTACAGTATTTATGTCTTTATCCCAAAATGCATTCGAGAGATTCTTACCTTTCATCATACTGCGTGCACACTCTACCAGAGTTCTGTTTTTCCTTTCAACGACTCCGTTCTACTGTGGAGTGTGAGGTATTGTAAACTGCTATACTATTCCATGATCTTTGCAATATTTGATGATGTCCCTTGATTTATACTCTCCCCCTTGATCTGAACGAAGGATTTTGATGGATTTTCTTGTCTTCTTTTCCACCATGGTTCTGAATTCCTTAAAGTACTCAAAAACATCATTTTTTCTTCTAAGGAAATAAACCCATGTGTATCTCGTGCAATCATCAATAAATAACAAAAAGTAAAATGCACCTCCTAAAGACCTAGTCTGCATAGGCCTGCAAACATCAGTATGTATAAGATCTAACACATCTCTCTTTTTCCTATCAATATTAGAGGGGAATTCATCTCTGTGCATCTTTCCTAATGCACATCCATCACAAGCAACATTCTCATTCTTTAACATGAGAAGTCTTTCAACCATATTCTATTTCTGTAATAACAATAAATCATGATGATTGATGTGGTCATACCTTTGATGCCAAAGACTCTTTGTTGGCATAGTTTCAGAAGTCAGTGTGTGATGTGCTTTGCTGGTAACATCAAGTTTGTATAGGCCTCGTACTCTGACTCCCATTGCAACAATTTTGAATTCGTCCTACAGATCCTTCACTATGCAATAATTCTTGAATAATTCAACCTTCAAGTTCTGATCTGTAATGGTGGACACATAGATCAAATTTTTCTTTATCCCTGGCACATACACCACATTGCGAATGTGACAAACAATACCATTCGACAATGTCACAGGAATGTCTCTGTATTCCTTGATTTGATGAGCGCAGTCATCTCCAAGATATATGCTGGCTCCATTCTTTGTTTCTTTAAAAGTATTGTACCACATCTTATTACATGTCATATGTATTGATGCTCTCACAAACTAGGCATCACTATCATCCATTTCAGTAGATAAAACAACATTCAACATAAACAATCTAATATCCCGTGAATTAAAATTCGGGGGTTCATCAATATCATCACTAGCAATAAACTATCTGAGATCATGATTTGAAGATTATTCTGCATAATGACCTGAATGTTTTCTAGGTTTATTCCTAGCCTCGTCACTCTTCTTCTTATGACAGTCTCTAATAATATGTCCAGGTTGACCAAAATAAAAAAAAATCTTTGACTCATTCTTATTAAAGGGAATACTTTGGTTCGTCCTTGGGGTTTGTCTTCTCTGCGATGAATGAACTCCTCTGCCTCTTTCTTCTTAGCTTCCTCTCGGGGATCTCTTATTTGAGCATAATGAAAAATCTGTATTGTGAGGCTTCAGATTCGAGCTCCTCTCTTCCTCTTGCAGCAAAATACCTGTCAGTTCTTCAAAAGTAGGAGGTTTCTTCCTTGTTGCGAGACCTGTTATGAACATATGATAATCTTATAGCATGCCATTTAAGGTAATAGTGACAAGATCAGTGCTAGAAACTATTTCCCCTATATTTCCTAGCTTGTCTTTCACTTCTTTAATATGACCCAAAAATGAACTAACAAATTCATTTCCATCCATCTTAATGCCTAGCAATTTAGTTTTCAAGAACATAATACGATTTGTGTCGCTAGTTTCATAAAAGGCTTTAAGCGTTGTCCACGTTTCAGCGGAAGTTTTAGCTTCTCTTATATGTGGAATTATGCTATCTTTAACAGACATACGCAACAGTACCTTGGCCTTGTTTTTGCGCTTATCCCAGTCTTGGATATGTGCTACTGTCGCACCTGTAGCCACAACAGGTTTCTCTTCATCTCACTTCGCAATGGTCCAGACACCATAACCTTCCATCAGGGTCTACATCTTGAATATTCAGTTAATGAAATTAGAGCCATCTAATTTGTTGGCTTTGTTGAGGTAGGTCTCTGCTAGCGGATTTTCCATCTATGCAAGTGTCTGCTCGTCCAACCAGACAATGGATCCTTGTATCACCAAACACACTTCAATCCTGAAGGTGGTGAATCACCAAGAATATGCAACTTTCATCAAGTTTTCTCCTGTGTTGAGTAGTTCATCGCTTTTCCTTTGGATCCATCGATCTGTCTCTATCTCAGTTCTCAACTTTCTTAAAATAAATATAAGGAAACCTTAACACCACTCCATGCATACCACAAACTCACCCTAAAAAAAAAACCTTAATACTTCATGTATACAAAAAATATCAATTTCTTAAAAGAAACCCTTTTTTTTAATACACATACATCCACCTTTAAATCATTGGCCATCCATTAAACTATGATCATGCCATCCATTAAACTATGATCATACATCCACCTTTAAATCATAACTTCACCTCACGATTTATAAAACTATCTTTAATTTTAACACCTCCATCATTTGGATAAGAAATCGTGGAACCCTTTTTCAATGCTCCAAAAAACTCACACTCCAAACTCACTCACACCTCAAAATCATGCAAATCATGGCATCCATGCTTACCACAAGCTCACGAATTTTCTCACGGCTCTCCTACCTCGACCTGCTCTCACGGATCTGCTCCAAAACAAAACCCATGCTTCTCAAAACAAAACGGTCGATGCTCCTCCGATTAGCAAAGGGGAGCACTAGCGCTCCTGTGCTATGGGAGGGGGATCGTTGTAGTGCTCTCAGAGAGGTGAGGAGTGAGGGCTAGTGCCCTAGTTCTCTTGGATGCAAACAAAAGGAGTGCGAGGTCACCGGATTTTTTAATTTCGTAAGTGTGGGAGCATCAACGCTCCTCTAACACTTCAAAGGGAGCGTTAGGTGCCTCTACTCAATTAACTTGAGATATTTCACTTTGGATCTCACTTCAACGAGCTGGTTCTCTCGGATCTCCAATGTGGCTCTGATACCAACTTAGAATTTGGAAAAACAACACACAGGTGAGGCTATGCTCACAATCTCTTATTGAATGAGGACTGATTACATCATTATATAGTAAACCATATCTACTTAGGTGGTTACAACAAATCACAGAAAAATAGGATCTACATTAAAAGAAGCAGAGTTCAACAATGTAACTACCTAGTGCTCCATTATTTCCAAGTGAGTGCTTGTGTTACATTTGGGAAAAGGGGTGCCCAAGTTTAGTCATGTTATCCATGTAAAATTAAGGATCGAAATTATGCCCAACATGCTATTTTTTGGAATGAAGTCTAAAACTTTGCCTCGATGTTTATTCACTATTCACTTGGTATTGAGGGTCGAACCCTTGCCAGCTAGCTATTTTGAAGATAATTTAGTGCCTAGTATATGAGATTGGATTGAAATTTCATTGAGAAAATTGGTAGCAGGGATATCCATGTGAAATAGTGATTTTTCCTTGAATGTAATCTAACCAAATGGTTCTCAATGAATGAATCAAGTGCACATCATGGAAGCAACCTGCACATGTTGTTATTTGTGGGCATATAAAAGGAAAAGGGTTGTTCATGGAATAAGAATGGAATGCCTTAATGTAAGGAGTTAAAGAAATTTAACAAGCAAATCTAGTCAAACTCAAATGATATGATATCTTCATTAAAAAAATTTGTTGAAATGATACAAATTGTAAAAAGGATAATTTTCTTCTTCATCTCATATTGAAAAGAAGTTACCTGTAATTGTGCAAGTATTGCACTTTTTTAGGTCGAAACACCTTGGGGTGCAAAATCGGTGGTACCCGACACCCTACATTGTTGTGTTGTTTTTTACATTGAGAAACTGCAAATCATTTAACACTCTAAAATGGGTAAAGAAAGAAAAAGACTACATCATGCTTGTTGTAATCTAGGGAAAAGTAGAGGATTGTTACTAGTAGTCCATTACATAATAAAGCATAAAATCACATACTCATACATATAGACAATGACATACACAAAGTAGTGGAAGCCCAGAGAACAACACTTTATTATATATAGATAAGTCAATGCAACACAACATAAACACTTTCTATGATACATGATTGTGTATTTATACTTACATATTCTTTTACCAGGAACTTATAACTACTTAACTTCTTGGGTCGGTAGGTTAGTCGGGACTTCGACCGAATTATAATTTCGACTTTGGAAGTCGACTGTCAGTTCTATTCGACAAAGTCAACTATCCCTTACAACATCTCCCCCCACCTCAATTCCTTACTCATCCTGAGCAAGAGGGGATTATGAAAACTTTTCTTTTATATTGGCTGTTTTACAAATGAGAGAGAGAGAGAGAGAGAGAGAAAATTGTCTGGTGCTTGGAGAAGTTATGTAACTATATCTGAATGTCCTGCTAGCATTTTTCAGGGGTCGTTGATCAACTCGACTGCTTCTTCTATTTCGCTCCGTGGGTTGGCTTCAAATGTTGTCTAGAGTATGTTGGGTGCCACTTGTTGTAGGTGTTGAATGAAGTCATGCCATGCACTGATTGATTGTTGTGCTTCCAGACCAAGTATCTTCATTTGTCGTAGGCAATTCATGTTTTATGATATCTTTGCCTTCTGCACTATGGTTAATTCTAGGTCGACTTATTGTTTTGCTTGTTGAATATTGTTTCTAACTTGGTCGAGTCGATGAACTACACTATCAATATTTGTCTGTGCTTTATGGCCTTCCCTTTGCCATTCTTTCTCCTGTTGTGCCAATTGTGTTTCCAATACTTTGTCCATAGCTAGTTGGTTTGTCAGGGTGTCCTTTATATTTATGTTGGTTGTGGTGTTTTTGATTCTTTCTACACTTTCTACTGTGGCCTTTTTCCCCCTTAGCTTGCTATATGTAGCTGCAAAGTATGAAGGCCAATTAATCACCACCAAATTAAGGCTTACTGCATGCTTGATGGTGTCATCCAGGTTTTCCTAACTTCTTTTAACTTAGTGTATTCTTCAGTTAGGATGGTGTTTGTCTGCTCCTATAGTTTCTAATTCACATTGATCACTAGGCTGTGTTGTTTCTCTAAGATCTCCTTTTCCTGTCAAAGAAGATCGACTTCCTGTTGTCTTTCAGTGTTAGATCTTACCAACGTTTCAACCAACTCTTTAAAAATTTCCATGGGGCTCTCATTTTTTGGTAGCTACTCCAACCCTAAATGCTTCTTGACTTACTCTTTACATTCTTGTAGTATTTTCCTTTGATCCTCCTTTATTTTTGACACCCGAATTGCTTCCTTAATAACTTTTCCCCACCTCTTTACCTCTTGTCATGTCTATTGTGTTTCTTTTTTCAAAGGAGGTTGCTGATCCTGCTTCAATCCTTGTTCTATATCCTTAGTCGGGGGTTTTTCTGAAAATGATTCCTCTCTAGGTTCCTGACTTTGTTGTTGTTCTTCCAGGTTATCTTGTTGTTTCACTTATTCTGCTTCTGTGGAAATGCTAACCATTGTCTCTACTGGCTCTCATTCATGACTATTGCCATCCTGAGTGCTGACTTCCTGGGGCCTGATATGTTGCTATACACTTTCAAATGGATGAGCCGACTATGTCATTACTTTCGGAACCGACCCATGCTTCTCTAGGTTGTCAATTGCGATATCTTTGTTGATTGACGTAGATGGTTGATCTGACCCTGCTTCTTCTGAAGAATGTTCTATGATAAGTTGTATTTTCTTCTTTTTCTCCAGTCATTCCTCAACTACCGGTACTGGATCAACTGATGGTGATTCTCTTGTTAGGTCAATTGTTGTGCTAGTCGTCCTTTTATTGCTTGGTGTTGGCTTTCATATGAATTCTAATTTTGTATGCATCTTCATGGTCCGTGTTGGGGTCACAATGGTCTCCTGGTTGTCAAGGATCTTTTGCTTCTTCTTCCCCCTTGTTTCAATTTGTTGAATTGTAGATTTGATTTGCTTAACCTGTTCTTTTTTCTTTTTTATTTTTTCTATTGCCTCCTTTATTGTTGGGCCAATTGATGAACCTAAAACAAATTTCATGGTAACTTCCTTCTGTCGGGTCTACCTCTCTGATTGATTTTTTTTTTCGGCAATTTTACTTGTTATAGTAACCAACTTGCCTTTGATTACTGGGTTTTCAAAATCAATTCCTTTCTTAGACTGAAAAGTTTCCCTCCAAATTTGTTATGTGTCGAATGAAAGTTATTTGACTTCGATCGCCTTTTTCCCTTTGTCTCTTTTTTCTACTAGCTTTATTTTTGTTGGGGAAGTCCTTGGAAGAGTCGTTGTTGGCTTTTTTAGATCTTCCACAAAAGGGACAATGCATAAATTTGCTTCTTTTTCCTCTTCCCTCTCTACATCAGTAAGGGGAAGCACTGTCGACAAGCCTGACTGAATGATTTCAGGGGTTATTTCCAGATCATTTCATGTATGTCTTTCTAATTCCTCAAAAATTTCCTACATAGTCAGATGGTAGTGTAATTCCTTAGGTTCAGGGGCCGACTCCACTCCACACTAAAGTTTGGTGCACTCGATTTCCAATTGGATATGGAAAGGCGCTGGTAAGGCCTGATGCATTTCTTGTTCAACTTGTCATTTATGTGAGGTGTTCTTTAAATTTACAATCCATAGCTTAAACATTTATTGTGCAGGAATCGCTCTAGAGGCACCAACATCTTCTGCTTTAAAGATTCAGTATTTTCCCATTGATGGTACTTTTATGATTGTAAATACTAGGTCACTGATTGGGCTATACTGTTCCATTGCGATCCAAATTAATTAAGAGGGGAATTTAATTGCCTTACCCGCTTCTTGGAATTCCTTGCAGTTTGTTCGGATCATGTCGGCTAAGTGGTTTGCCCAGTTGAAGACCTTCGACTTTTGAAATAATTGGTTGATTGATGCGATCATAGTCATATTTACGTTAGACACCCGACTTATTGGTGTGAAACACAAATATATGATTATCGCAGTCCATCTGGCGTGCATGTCTAAGATTTTGTTGATGAAGATGCTATTTGAGTTCTTGGTTGTTGTTGTCCTAGTTAGAAATTGCATCCACTCATTTGCATTGGTGGTTTTGGTACGCTGAACCCTGTCTTTGGAATGCTCTTGATTATGTGTATAAGGCCCCCTATGATTGCTATTGGTTCTTCCAACCAGACATATTCTTCATGGTACTGAATGAATATGAACTCAACTGCTTCTTCCTTCCAATAACCAAAGTCGATGACCTGTGGTGCTCCTAAGAGGTGTATGATTCTTGAATTTTCTAGAAATTTTGTTTCGGTCTTCCAACAACCATACTCCATCCCCCATTTGGTGAAGTTTTTCCATTGTTTTCTCCAGTCCATTTCCTCTAATCACGATTGTCGGATGTTCTACATCCAGATTTGTAGCGGTGTTGCGGTCGTTTTGTTGAACCCTTTTCTTGATCTTGGTTCTTCCACTGTATTAGAAGGTTTACCTCTCATTCTTGGCATATTTGAATTGATTTCGTTTGTATTTGACAATCTTGGTGAAATTGCGGGTTCGCTCACGTGCTCAGTCGACTCTATGCTCCACTGCGGGGGAGAGAATAACAATGACATGAATTTGTAGGTGTCTTCTAGATTTATAGTTGAGCGATAAATTCAGATTAAATGTGGCCAGTTGTTCCATAGAATCTTATGCCTCCGTCATAACTGTTGATGGGCTGGTCTACTTGTATGAGGGGATGTCTAGGGTAGTGCCTAGTTGGAACACATGCGAGTCTTTTCTAGCATTAACTATGGCAGTTTCAAATTGATTCTCATATGCATTAGGTCGATCCGTAGTTATATTAGTGGATGTGTAACGATCTTCTACATTGTGTCGATCATTAATGTTTCTATCATTTTTGTCGATCCTTTCTTGTAATGGTTTAAGTGTGTTGTCCTTTATAGAGTTAGAATTTTTGTGGTCAGTTTTTCCTTGTGCCCGATTGACTAAGTCTCCTCTATTTATTCTTGGTCAATACATGAGTCGACCGACTATTGATTTTGTAATATCAGGTTTCCTATTGTCAGTTCTTCTTCATCGTTGGTCTTGATAATTACTCCACTCCTTTTCCTTATTTGTATGATGGCTTCACTCACTTGAACCTCAGTCACTTGATTGAGATCTTCCTCGATCAATCGACAGTCACTTCATGAGTATTTGTCGAAAGTATGGAGATGAGGTCGTGTGTCGATGTCGTCTTTGTCTGATTTCCCCTACAGATATGTGACTTGACCATGAGCTTCTTTCTCACTCTATTCTTCTTTTTCTTTACTTTTCTTCAAGGCTTTGAGACTTCTTTAATGCTTGATTTTTCTTATAGTGGTTTTTTATACCTGATTTATTTATAATTGACTTTAGTTTATTAATGTAAGAGTAATTTATTTTCTTATTAGTCTTATTAATCTACATTTTTCTATTTCAACCAAACTGTTACATACGAATTCCTGGTTCTGGTCGGTCCCTGTTGGTATTATTTTCTACAAAATTTTCCAACAGGGTTCATCATTCTTATGTATTACATTTTTTTAATCGGGCTCCATTAATCACTTTTTTAAATGGATGTCACAACAAAGTTTGTAGTTGAACCACTCCTATTGGTTGAATAGATTCTATAATATATGGACCAAGACATACTATTTCTAATTTCATGGGTTTTCCTATGATTCAACTGTCATATAATCGAACCAAGTCTCCATTTTTCATCTCCTTCTTCTTTAGATGTAAATCATGCCACGATTTTTGTTGTTTCTTTAGTAATTCTTGGTGGAGAATTTCTATTAATATTACTTCTTCTAGCTTATTCAATTGATAAAGTCGTTCATTCAAGCTTATGCCTTGGTTGAATTTGGTGACAGTTGCTACCCTGTCTGTGTTGACCCAGTAGTGAAGTGGGATCATCGTTTCTTATCTATAGACTAATTTAAAGGGGTTATGTCCAGTCAATCCCTTATATGTAGATATATATGCCCATAGAGTTGCCAAAAAAATTTCGTCCCAATCTTTCTTGTCGATGCCATGGATTTTAGTGAGTCCTTTGTGTAGCGTTTTATCAAATGATTCAATAACACCATTTGCTTGAGGATGGTATGTATTTGTTCTTTTGTGATCAATGAGAAATTTATTTATAAGGATTTTGATCGCCGCATTTACAAAATTTGTCCCTTGATCAATGATTAGTGTTAGCGGAAATCCAAATATTATTATTATGTTCTCATAGATAAATTTCGTTCTGACTTCTTTAGTACATGTTTCGACTGGCTTCGCTTCTGTTCACTTGGTCACATATTCGACTACAGTAATAATATATTTAGTGCATGTTCTTATTTCTCTTTAGGGAAATGGACCAACAAAGTTGATGGCCTATATTTCACTGGTTGTTATGAAATTTCATTTTTCCACAACGATCGACCCATTCTTTGGCAACTGCCACATTTTTTAACCCATTCCTGATAGTCTTTGTGCAGATTCGACCACCACAGACATGCCTGAAGTATCTTTTGGTCCATTGTGTCAGTATGGAAGTCGCCCCCAGCTGGTCCCACATGTGTTTCGTTGATGATGTCTTCTCGTTCATGTTCTAAAGAACATATCCTCAAGAAATCGTTGAGTCCCATTTTATATAGGTACCCATTTATGATGGTGAATGGCGTTTCTCTTAGAGATAACACTTTCTTTTTATTTCCTACGAGATCTTTGGGTGCCTTCCCCTCTTCCAAGAAATTTTGTATTTCTTTCAGATCTTTTGGGGCTACTTTGACGTGAAATAGATGTGTGTCTGGAAGGTCATCCTCTATGTCGTTCGGGTCCTCCCCTGTCTCCAGTCAGGACATGTGGTCGGGCCTTACGTTCTTTTTTCCTAGTCATATGATTATATCGAATTCAAATTCTTGGAATAAAAATAACCAATGATAGATATTTCCTTGATGTACAAGTTTATTCACTAGATAACTTAGTGCCTGGTGATCTATAAAAAATGTGAATGGGTTCACAAGTAAATAACGTCAGAATTTTTGCAATGCAAATATCATCGACAAGGCTTCCCTTTCTGTGGTCAAATAATTCCTTTCTGCTTTATTTAGCTTCCAAATAGCATAAGAATTAGGGTGGCGATTGTGTCATTGTATTATTGGGTATGTGTTATATTCTTTGCACAACTAGATTTAGTGTCTACTATGTTGCATCGAGCACGCATGAGGGTTGCAAGGGGTTCGCGGGTAGCACCCTCAAGAAATTTTATTTTCCTCAAGAAATGTGTCACATTTTTTCCTTATTTTTCGTGTTGCCTTGATTTTCATGTCCATTGTTGGGAGGTTTTTCAGCACATGGTTTTTTGTCGATGGTTTTCTATTTTTGGATAAGGAATTAGGGTTGTTGACTAATCCAGGTCATTGGGTTATGGTTTTGGATTCCATTGGCTCCTATATGTACATTGTATTGTAAACAATGTATCACAATGAATGAATACAAAATATGTTGGTTTTCCAAGTTTGGGTTTCCAGGGGAAAAATCTCTATGTAATGTGTGTATTTTCCATTGTATATTTTCTGTTCTTTTATTGAGAATCTGTTTGCAGTAAAATATTGTACAAGGTTAAAATCTACATTTGGTATCAGAGAAATTATTGGCTTCAGGGGGATGCCTTTGTGGTAAGGGATTTTTATCGGGACTGTGATAAGCCTTGTTACAGTGGAAGATCCATGGTATTGATTTTTCAAGTGAAAATAAATGGCAAGCAGTTCGAAAATGGAGATCGAGCTGTGGAAGCTCAATATGGAAGATCTGAGCTGTGGAAGTTTTAAGCTGTGGAAGCTCAATATGGAAGATCTGTTGGTGGATAGAGATTAGTGGATCATGGTGGATCCAGGTACTGCACCTACAAGAACTTCAATAGATGATTGGAAAAAGTTGAATTGGAATGCGAAGAGCATAATCCGACCGTGTCTCTCAAATCATGTGTTACTAGATGTGTCATAGGAAGCTACAACCAAAGATTTATGGGATAATTTGGGGAAGTTGTATCAGTCTAAGTCCATAGTAAATAAATTATTTCTGAGAAAGAGGTTGTATAACCTGAGGATGACAGATTAAGACTCGGTGGCAGCGAATTTGAATGCCTTCAATATTTTGACAAGTCAGTTAGTATCTGTTGAGATTAAAATTTTAGATGAAGACAAGTGTATCATTTTATTGTGCTCTTTGCCAGACTCGTGGGATAGTCTAGTTGTGTCCATAGGTAGTAATACAACTTCCTTGAATTTTAATGAAGTGGTCTCATTCTTGTTGTCGGAGGAGATGAGACAGAAGAACATGGAAGGACATAACACACATGCATTATTTGTAAGAGGACACTCCTAGGAAAGAAATAGATCTAAGTCCTCAAGTGGGAGATATGAGTCTCAGGGAAGATCTAATTCTCCTGGAAAGTTTTTAAAGGTATGTTTGAGATGTGGAAAGAAGGGCACTACAAGAAGCAGTGTAGATCCATAGTTGAGAAAAAGAAGGGATCTAAAGAATCTCCTTCTACAAAAGAAAATACCTCCAAGGAAGAAGGAGAGGATGTGTACTTGGTTTCTTCAAGCACACATGTAGATCATGAGGCATGTTTGGTTGAATTAGGTGCATCCTTTCATATGAATCCCCACAGGGATTGGTTCTGTGAATATGAAAGGTATGATGGAGGTAATGTTTTCCTAGGTGACGACTCAATAACCAAAATCATAGGTCGAGGAAAAGTCAAGTTGAGGCTCATATATGGAAGGATTATAACACCTGGTATTGTTCACATCCCAGGATTGGCCAGAAATTTGATTTCTGTAGGAAAAATGGATGATGCAAGGGTAAAAACAATATTTGAAAAGGAAACATGCAGGATGGTTCAAGGAGCAATGGTGTTGTTGAAGGGAGTTCGGTTTGCAACTATGTATAAGATTCAAGGAAGCATTATTAGTGAAGGTTTTAATAGTTCCATTGTTCCTGATATTGGAGTTGAAGAAGAAATAAATCCTACTGTCTTCAGAGAAAAAGTTATTTTGTGGCATCAAATATTGTGGCATATCGGAGAGAAGGGTCTTCGAGTACTGCATCATAAAGGTATGGTTGAAGGTATTTCTAACTTCTCTCTAAATATTTATTTCTATGAACATTGTGTATATGAAAAGAAGAATAGGGTAAGATTCCCCTCTGGTGCAATGAGCACAGAAGGAATTTTATAGCTACTTCACAGTGATGTGTTTGGACCTGTGTTGGTTCCATCATTGGGAAAATCTGTGTACTATGTCTCATTTATAGATGAATTCTTGAGGAATACTTGGATATATTTCCTCATGAATAAATCTAAAGTCTTTGACAAGTTTAAAGAGTTTAAGTATTTTGTTGACAATCAAATAGAGAAAAAGAATTAAGGTGTCGAGGACAAATAATGGTGGAGAGTTCTGTAGGAATGAATTTGAATAATTCTTTAAGAAGTGTGATATAGCAAGGAAGAAGACTACTCCATATACACCTCAATAGAATGGAGTTGCAAAAAGGATGAGTAGGACGCTGATGGAAAAATAAAGGTGCATGCAAAATGGTGTCGGGTTAGGGAAATAATTATGGGCAGAGGCAGTGGGTACTGCATGTTACCTGGTCAATAGGTCACCCTCATTAGCGTTGGATGACAAGACTCCACAAGAGGTATGGACTGGTAAGAAACCTTCTCTCACACATCTCAAGGTATTTGGCTGCGAGGCCTATGTTCATATTCCAAAGGAAAATAGGAGTAAGCTAGATAAAAAGGATGAAAAGTGTATCTTTATTGGGTATAAGATGGTCTCAAAGGTTATAATATTTGGAACCCAAAAACTAAGAAGGTTGTGTATAGCCGAGATGTGGTATTTAGAGAAATGAAGGATGTTGTTAAATAGGAAGTCCTACCAAGTAAGGAAGAACCAAAGAAAATAGAGTTTGATTTAAAGGATGATG
>JASDQU010109224.1:41936-66190 GCA_032191745.1 Picea mariana
TATATATATATAGTCCTATCACTACTAATCTAACACCTATCCTATAACCTTAATAAACTCTAACCTTTCTAGTCGATATCCCCTAGCCTTAAAAACCCACATATCCAATAACCCACATTATAACAATGATGATGACGATGGTGATGATGACGATGGTGACGAAAAATGGAAATGTTGATTATGGGGATGACAATGTCAATGATGACGAAGATGATGGTGACAATGACAATGACTGCGATGACAATGACAATGATGATGATTAAGATGAAAGTGATGATGAGGAGTGGGATATTGAAAATGTTCATTACTGGTGGTCACAACATAAATGAAGATGATGATGATGACAATGATCATCACAATGATTATATGATGCTGATCAAAATAATGGAAAGGACGATGATGATGACAATGATGATGACGACGACGACGATGATGATGATGAATGGGACAATTATGATGAAGACGATGACGATGATGAAAATGATAATGATGAAAATGACCATGACCATGATGGAAAAAATGATTATGATACTGATGACAAAAAATTTACCGACTTAATGAGAACTGTGACCTCAAAACTTGAACTTTGGCCCAAAAAACCAATATTTTTGCACAAACAACATCAAAATCAACCCCCAAATCAAAAAATTGTGCTACTGGTAGCACCATTTTTTAAAACGGGGTCAAAATTACAACATTTTTCAAACATGGCCTTCAAAACTCAGACAATATCTCAGAAAAACCTCAAAATCAACACCTAAAAAAAAAGAAGATGTTTTTGAATTGTTTTTTTCAAAACATTAAAATTTTAGATAATTTGAAATCATATTTTTAGCACTTCATACCGTTAAAACCAAAAAATCAAAATCAACCATCAAATTGAAAAGTATTGGTACCAGTAGCACCCATTCTAAAATTGGGGTATGAAAATGACACATTTTTGTAAAGTGGTAAAATAAATCATCATTACTGTAAACAAATTCATAAAATCAACCCTTAAATATTTATTTTTTAAATCTTATTATCAGTCAAAGCACAAGGTAATACATAATTCCATGAAAATATCACAATATACTTTAAAAATTCAACGTCACTTTTTAATTTTTTTTTTTACTTTTAATAAAAAAACGTAAATACAAGTTACATTGAATGAAACATAAAATTATTTCTTAAAAGTATTGTTATATTGTCCATATTCAAAACATATGATCTAACTAATGTTATTGTATTATCCATAGTCAAAAAATTTAATTCATAAAACATAAAAAAAAAGATTCATAACTTCATGTAAGATCATATGTAAGTTCAATGATCATTTCTAGTTACCATACAAACATCATATGGATAAAACATACACAAAATGTTTCATACATTTATTTAGATTAACTCATGGTTTTTGAAATACCATCAGAGTTTACATTGTCTTCAGATGAATGATTGGATGAATATGTAGATGATCCATACTCTTCTCTATTGTTGATGAATGCACCATCTGAGTCTACATGCATGCCCAACATTCCAGATGTCAAATGCCTTTTTTATCTATGAATAGGTTCAAAAGACTCCCATATTACATTTATTTATTGTGGCATCAACCTCTTTATAATATCTATTTTCATGGAGAGAAGAGTTCCTCTCTTTCTCAAATTGAAGTCATAAACAAGTATGTCAACATCATCTAATTTTAAAACGTTAGTGTGACGACGAGTTTTATTTTGACCCTTTATTTTTCTCTTTATATTGACATGTTTCTCAACCACCATATCTAGCTTGTACACACCATTGAATGGGTGTGTACTTGTTGCATACTAATGCACTTCAATTGCAATAACATCATCATTTTATTTCTCAATCTTTATAACCTTTCCAATCCAGAATGGATAACCATGTGGATCTTCAGTCGCTAAAAATGCAATCATGCTATCCTCCTTAATATCTTCTACTAAACCCCTGTAAAGGTCTTCCATGGATTCATGTTGTGCACGTGACCTTTTAGAACCAATATACATTTCTCTTTCCTGTGCTTGTGTAAACTTAATAACACCTTGAGATTCTTCTTGAACTTCAACAATGTTTGTTTCTTTAGATTCATTTGGAATATTTTGTGGCAAATGAAATGGAGTCTTAAACATTGTATCTTCATTTGTTGAGCTTGAAATTATTTCACTTTGACTATTGAAAAAAGTGTTGGAAGATTAGTTGTTTTCATTGATGTCAACCCTACCCATTAGTTTTTGGAGCCCACAATTAATAGAAGTAGATAGACATGAAGGAAATTACACATTCATATAAAACACCCATGGATGAATAGTATAATTCATTCCACTTACGGTGGTATGTGGCACGTCACGTGGATCCTCACAGTTGAGGAGAAATGAATTTTTGAAGATGACAATGTGAATTGAAGAAGAAACTACATGTCGGCCCTAATGCTAAAAGGAAGTGACATAAAGGGTATAAGTACATGCCATTATACATTCATTTTAAACACAAAGAAGTTTGTTAATGAACACAGAGATATAATTCAAATTTCATAGGAAATATGAAGTAAAGAAGGCCGAATCTCAAGGGAGGATGAAGTATTTTGGTGATGTATTCTAAGGTATGTTAATTACAGGTCATATTACCATTTTATCTATAAATTTGTTTCTAGAAAGATTCAGATGGTGAAATTTTTAGGCTGTTGAGAAGAGATATATAGGTACCTATGGTAAAAATCAAATCTCTTTATTTGCTATAATTTTTTAGATACACTCTGTGGAAGATATGGTTTTTGACTAGTCCTAAAGCTAGTCATAAACAAGTGTTTAAGGTAAAAAAATCATCACATATTCACAGAGAATCGAAATGAAGTGAGGCCAATTGAATTGGAAAGAGTAAAGGCTATAGTTTCCTGTGTACAAATTTCATAATATTATGTTAAAAATTGAACACGGGAAATATTGTACAAGTTCTCTGTCCTGAATAGACAAAAATTAAATAAGGTCTACCATTTTCTCTATAACTCTTTTTCTAGAAGGATTCAAGGAGTGAAACTCAAAGGATTTTCAGAGAATACATTGAGTAATATTATATATAAGATCAAAGTATCCCAATAAGTAAAGAATTGTAGAAGTTGAAGAAGTCTCAAAAAGCATTATCAGGTTCTATGTGGTGGTTGGTTGATAGTGATAATTTAATGTAAAGTTTTATTATCTCTCATATATTCTTGGGTGGAAGGAAGGGGCAAGGATGGAGAGGTAAAACCTCTCTTGATATTGGAGGATTGTATCTTCATTTTGGAGGTTTATCCCTCCCTTTATATTTGGAAGTTGTGGCTACCTTTGGAAGTCATTACTTCCCTTGAACAATAACTATTGATTATTTCTCATATATTGTGCATGGTGTATTGTGGTGTATTTGTGTAACTCTTCTACTATTGTTCATTTATCATTGGATATAATTGAATATATAATTTGGTTGAAGTATAAGTTAAAAAAGTTTTTAAATTGTACTTGATACTTATGCACCCCCCTCTCAGCATCAACAATTGGTATTAGAGTAGGTTCCCTTCAAAATAGTTTAACCACTGGAAGGAAAATCTTGAGAAGAGATGGAGGACCATGAGAACATTCCAAATAGGATTCAACTATTAGATGGAATAAATTATGCATATTGGAGTGATAGAGTCAAAAATTACCTAACATCTTTGGGAGTAGACATTTGGTACCCAGATATAAATGGATATGTAATCCCAAAGAATGCTCCAACCAATCCAAATGAGAAGAAGCTTATGAGTTGTAATTCAAAATCCAGACATGTTATTATAGGATCATTGGAACCAACCATTGTTATAAAAGTGATGGGTTTTAACACTTCTAAAGAGGCATGGGACAAACTCAAGAGTATCTATGAAGGTGATCCAAAATTTAAGTAGGTGACGGTTCAACGACATAGAGAAGAATTTGAAAATTTGAAGATGGATGAAAATTACGATATTGCAACCTATTTTCTTAGAGTTGATGAAGTTGTTAATGCTATCAGAGGATTAGGTGAAAAGCTCAATGACTCCTTGGTTGTACAAAAAGTGTTGAGATTACTTCTCTTGAAGCATGATTGATCCAGGAGCATCGCGAGCAAGCGCAAGCGAAGGACATCTAGATACGCACTAGCACACATTTTGACAATATTTTAAATTTCAAAAGGATGGAACATTAATGTAATATCTGGAGAGACATAAGTTATCTTAAATGTTTTGGAAATTGTAATGCAGATCTTGAGCAGTTTCTCTCATTTGTCGGTTGGAGGCAATTAATGTAATGAATGTAAAGTAGATGTAGACTTTAATTCGATTAGATAGCTTGAGGTTGTAGGAGGGAAAACTACAGAAATCTCCCTCGTATGTATTGTATTGTATCATTATTCTTATTTGTAAAAAAGAGTAGAGTTGTAGAGAGAGAGAATAGGAGAGAAGAGAAGAACAAATATTGTAGAAGTTGTATAAGCATATAACTTTTTCTATAGAAACCATGTACATAAGCACCTGAGTTAATATCAGAATGCTTTAACTCAATTTCACGATAATGTTGTGGTTATTGTTTGAATCTATTGAATGGTATGTTTACAGTTTGAATATATGCTCTTTTATGCATTTGTTTCAGTGCTTTATGTGTATGATTTCATGTTGAATGTATGAGATATATGAGAGGAAGAGTATGAGTTTCAATTGTTTATCTTCCCGAGAATTCCTGGAAGGACTGCAGTGAAGATCTGTAGGGAGTGCATTGACAAGATTTTGAGTTTTATCTCAGAAAGCTCAGGTGGGATACCGTTGTTCTTATACAAACAAAAGTGCAGTTATATCACAGAGTTGTGCAAGGTGTGTGTAGGATTGTTTGAAGTCTAATACTTTTCCGACCCAGGTGAGTGGTTGAAGAGCTGTTGTCGTAGGGAGTGTGAAAAGTTGAATTTTAGATAATCAGAGATTATCGTGAAGGCCGCAAGGAGTGCATACAATAATCCCTTGGAATCCTTTAGTTTTCATCCATAATCAAGATCAGGAGGGATAAAGTCTTCAAAATTTCAAAGGAAGGACGAGGGTCACAGTCACCTTGCAGAAACAAAGATCAGGAGGAAAGATGCCAAGTTATTTGGCCAGGAGTCTTTGAGAACCTGAACGGATGGTTGAATTTCTCGGAGGGAGAAACATCGATCTTCCATGGGTCGTTGGATCCAATGCATCAGCAGGGAGGCTAAGGTTGAGTATCTTTCAACACTCACAAGCTCGAGAGGATTAACAACCATTATATATGAAGGGACGAGAGTCGTTGATTTGGCACTTGAATTTCGACATTTCATAAGTTGAAAGTGTGGAGGAAGTTTTTTTCAGGAGTCCCCAATACATGAAATCCTAACATGATATGAACCATTAGATTGTGGGAAGTTTAGGACCGTTTATCCGTAGCAAAGAAGTCTGAAATTCAGACTTCAGGGAAAGAAAGAGGGAAGAGTCGCATCACAAACTCACGAGTCGTGAAATCTCGACGTGCTCAGAAGTGAGGCCCCAAGACGTGACTGGAGGTCATATGGTTGAGGCATAAGGGAGGAGAAAAAGACTCGTTAGCCCATTTTGGGGTTTCAGGAATCGAAGGAGTCAGGGGGACTCACAACAGAAATTGTGAAGTCGCTAAATCCGAAACACCTTTTTGGGTTAAGTCAGTGGTCACGCCGGTGATCACATGGAGTGGAGGTTCATGCCTAGTGCTTGTTCACGCAAGCATAACTTCTAAGAAGGACCTATTTTATTATATGCATTGAAGGTTCCAGTGGGAACTAAAGAGCCATTTCAGCTCAGAGGAATAAGAAGATCCAAAGACTAGGAGGTCAAGTAGAACCTGCTGAGGTAGGGGTGCATTGTCAAGTGGTATTAAAGCTTAGCTAACAACTTTTATTTCCTGTAGATGAAATAAAGAGGATAGTTGTGAATTGAATTCTACATGGATAGATTGGAACAATGCCACTAAGAAGACATCAAGAAAGAAATTTACCTGATCCAGTCGTGGAAAGGGAAATGAGAGAACTTCGTGCTTGATTGGATGCTATGGATACAACATAAAGGCGAACACCTGATACTTGATATATCAATCAGGCCAAGAGAGAAATTGAAGTTGGAGGCGAAGAAGAATTTGTAGCCGAAGATGCTATAGAGGAACGTCTATTCAAAGTTTTTGCAAGAATAGGTGCCAGAAAAAAAATGGACATCCCGATGTATGATGGAAACTTAGATGTTGAGGAGTTGCTAGATTGGTTTAGAGTTCTATATAAATACTTCTACTATGAGGATATCAAAGAAGATAAGAAAGTAAAACACACAGACACTAGACTGAAAGGGCATGCAACACTGTGGTGGGATGAACTACAGGTTGACAGGAATTGCAAAGGCAAACAAAAAGTCAAAAGTTGGGACATGATGGTCACCAAGATGAAAGCCAAATTTATACCCAAGGTCTACCAAATTAATGTGTTTTGAAGAATGCAAAATTTGATACATAAAGGGATGACAGTGAAGGGATACACTGAGGAATTTTATAGACTCAACATCAGAGTTGGTCATCGCAAGAGTGATGATGAAAAGGTTACCAGATATATGAACAACTTGAGATATTATATTCAATATGAGATGAGCATGGTGACAATCAGAAATGTAGAATATGCTTATCAAATTGCTTTTAATGCAGAAGTGAAATTGGCTCGAAAGAAAGGTCAAAATGGTAGAAGTAGAAGTCAGAGAAGATCCAAAGAAATTCCCTAGGAAAGAGTACAGAAGCCCAAGGATGAAGAAAATAAACCTCATAACCACCCAGAAAGGGGGGGAAGCTCATAAGGAGGACATTATGCCGATAGGAACACTTTTCCTCGAGCGAGAGGAAGAGGAAGAGGCAAGGAGGAGAAATAAAGTGTTTTGTCTGTAGGAAGATAGGACACAAATATTTTGAATGTCTCGATAGAGAAAGGGATGGAGGAGGCAAAGCTCACATTTCAAGAGTGCAAAGGAGAAATGTTGAGGTAGAAGATGCAGAAGGTGGAATATCCTTAATGATGAGGAAAATTATCTTAAATCCAGAGAAAGAGATAGAGAATCCAGTCCAGAGGAATCATTTTTTCAGAACTTCTTGCAATACCAAGGATAGGGTATGCAAGGTAATCATTGACAGTGGAAGCAAAAATAATCTATTATCCACATAAATGGTGGAAAAGATGGAATTGGAAATAGTTGCACATCTGAGCCCATACAAGGTATTGTGGTTGTAAAAAGGACATCAGGTAACTGTCACTAAACAATTTTTAGTTGAATTTAAGATAGGGGATATATAGATGAGATCTTATGTGATGTTATTCTCATGGATGTCTATCATCTTTTGTTGGGGAGACCGTGGAAATATGACAGAAATGTTGTTCATGACGGAAGAAAGAATCATACACCTTCGATAAAAATGGTAGGATGCATATGTTGTTGCCAATTGAAGACAAGAAGGTGAAAGAAGAAACAAGCAATACTATACTTATCATGAGTGGGAAGGAACTTCTTGATGAAGTCAAGAAATATGAATAAATGTAGTTTGTTGTGGTGAGAAAACCTAGAGTCATCTTGACCAATACCTCAATAGATGATCTTCCTGAAGAGATTCATAAAATGATGGAGAATTTCACTAATATAATGGTGGACGATTTACCTTGTTCATTGTCGCCCGCCAGAAGTATAAGCGACCATATTGACCTTATACTAGGAGCGATTTTAACAAAAAATGCAACGTACAGATTGACGCCACAAGAGAATGAAGAGGTTAATATGGAAGTCCAAGATTTGATGGACAAAGGGTTGGTTAGAGAAATCTTGAGTCCATGGGATGTGGCAACAGTGTTAAGTTCGAAGAAGGATGGCGGATGGAGAATGTGTATAGACTCGAGGGATATAAACAAAATCACCATCATGTATATATTTCCTTTACCTGGGATGGATGACTTGATGGATTGCTTGAGTGGAGTAAAGTTCTTTTCAAAAATTGATTTGAAAAGTGGATATCATCAGATTAGAATGAGGTAAGGTGATGAATGGAACACAACATTCAAGACGAATGAAGGATTGCATGAATTTCTTGTCATGCCATTTGTCTTGACGAATGCACCAAGTACTTTTATGAGATTATTGAACAAAATCGTGAAGGCTTTCATTGGGAAATTTGTATTTGTGTATCTTGATGATATACTAATCTTCGGTAAGACTGAGGAAGAACATTTGAGACATTTAACTCTAGTGATGAGGAGGTTGTATCAAGAGAAGTTGTTGATAAATATGAAGAAGTCGTCTTTCATGAAGAAATAACTTATTTATTTGGGGTTTATGATCTCTTCAAATGAGTTGAATATGGATCCTGAGAAGGTAAAAGATATAAAAGAATGGCCATTGCCAAGGAATATATTTGAAGTCAGAAGCTTCCATGGACTAGCCAGTTTTTACAGGAAGTTCATCGAGAATTTTAGTGGACTTTTTACATCAATGATGGACATAGTTTAGAAAAGACGTAAATATTTTCATTGGACAGAGGAAGCAAAGAAAATTTTCAATTTGTTTAAGGAGAAGATAACTAGACAACTAGTTTTGGTTTTTCTAGACTTTAGTAAGACATTTCAAGTGAGATGTGACACAAGTGGATTTGCAATTGGAGCAGTCTTAAGCCAAGACAATAGACGAGTTGCATACTTCAGTGAGAATCTGAATGATGGAAAGAATAATTATTCCACGTATGAAAATGAGTTTTATGCAGTCATACAAGCGCTAAAGAAATGGAGGCACTTCCTGGTTCTGAAAGAGTTCGCTTTGTATAGCAACAATCAAGCCTTATAGTTTATAACCAAACAGGAGAAACTGAACCAGAGACATGCAAAATGGGTTGATTTTATGAAGAACTTTACTTTTTTTATAAAGCACATTTTGGGGAATGCTAACAAGGTGGTTGATGCATTGAGTAGGAAATGTTTGATTCTATAGGAGTTTCATGTGAAGATTGTAGGTTTTGATATCCTTAAGGATATGTGCATAGATGATTCAGATTTCAAGGATGCTTATGAAGCAAGTGAGAATCATGTTCCAAGAGACAGAAGCCAATGGATTGAATACTTGATCCAGGATGGATTTCTATTCAAAGGAAATCAGTTGTGTATCCCGAAGAGTTCTATGAGAGAAAACCTTTTGAAGGAAAAACATAGCGGAGGATTGGATGTACATTTCATCCATGACCAAACATTTGCTCATCTAAAAAAGATTGTATTATTTTCCAGGGATGAGGACAGATGTCAAGAAGATTTTCAATAGATGTAAAATTTTCCAGCACACAAAGGGGAAAAGACAAAATAAATGATTGTATCAACCATTGCCAATACCAGAGAAGTTGTGGGATGCGATAAGCATGGATTTCATGTTAGGACTACCAAGGACATAGAGAGGTTGTGATTCCATGTTCGTAGTAGTTAAAAGATTCTAAAAAATGGCACATTTCATTGCATGTCAGAAAACCAATGATGAAACACACATTGCAAATCTGTTTTTCAAAGAAGTTGTTCGACTTCATGGTTTACCCAAAAGTATTGTTTCAAACAAAAATACCAAATTTGTTGGTCATTTCTGGAGGACATTGTGGAAGAAGATGGGGACGAATTTATCTTTTAGCTCAACATATCACCCTCAGATGGATGGACAGACTGAGGTAGTAAATCATAGCTTAGGATACTTATTAAGGATTTTAGTAGCTAAACATCACAGTCAGTGGGATCAGATTCTGCCGTAAGCAGAATTTTCATATAATGACTCACCTAACAGAAGCATACGACAGAGCCCATTCCAGATAATGTATGGAATGCATCCAAGAGGAATATCTAAGTTGAGATACTTAGATAATAATGAGTTCAGGAGTGTTGGAGCAGAATATTTTGCAGCAGAGATGCAAGAGCTCCATAGTAACATTAAAGAGAGGTTACAGAGTTCCAACCAGGAATATAGGCACAGATCAGATCAACACAGAAGATACCTTCAACTTGAAGTGGGATATCTACTCTTATCACATTTAAGAAAGGAAAGGTTCCCAAAGGGAATGTATAATAAGATGAATATGACAAAGATAGGGCCATGCAATATTTTACGAAAATTTGAGGCAAATTCTTATGAGATAGAATTACCAGATGATGTGAGTATATCACCCATATTCAATGTAGCAGATATGTATCCTTACAGAGAAGATGAAGAAAGAGGAGAAGAGAATTAGAAAAAATTTCAGTGGGTCAAACAGATGCATATAGATGAAAATCCATAGATGGAAAATATCATTGATCAGAGAATTGGTAAGAAGACCCGTAGGAAGACATATTTTGAATATTTGATAAAGTGGAAGGGACACTCGATTGAGAATCCCAGTTGGGAAAGAGAATAAAATATCCAGAAACATGGACAGGTGGTGCAAGAGATCATGGACAAAAGTCCATGAATTTTCATCCAGAGGAGTATGATGCAGAAGCATCGCGAGCAATCACAAGTGGAGGACATCTGGATACACACAAACACACATTTTGAAGATATTTTAAATTTCAAAAAGATGGCACATTAATGTAATATCTAGAGAGACATAAGTGCTCTTAAATTTTTTGGAAATTGTAACGTAGATCTTGGGTGGTTTCTCTCATCTGTAGGTTGGAGGAAATTAATGTAATGAATGTAAAGTAGATGTAGAATTTAATTCGATTAGATATCTTTAGGTTGTAGGAGGGAAAACTAGATAAATCTCCCTCATATGTATTGTATTGTATCATTATTCTCATTTTTTAAAAAGAGTAGAGTTGTAGAGCAAGAGAATAGGAGAGCAGAGAAGAGCAAAGATTGTAGAAGTTGTATAAGTAGATAGTTATTGCTATAGAAACCATGTATAGAAGCACTTGAGTTAATATAAGATTTTTTTAACTCAATTTCATGATAGTGTTGTGGTTACTATTTGCATCTATTGAATGGTATGTTTACAATTTGCTTATATGCTCTGTTATGCATTTGTTTCAGTTCTTTATGTGTATGATTTCATGTTGAATGTATGAGATCTATGAGAGGAAGAGTATGATTTCCAATTGTTTCTCTTCCTAAGAATTCCTACAAGGAGTGCAATTAAGGTCTACAAGGAGTGCGTTGACAATATTCTAAGTTTTATCTCAGAAAGCTCAGGAGGGATACTATTGTTCTTATACCAAAAAAAGTGCAGTTATAGCATAGAGCCATGCAAGGTGTGTGTAGGCCCATTTGAAGTCTAAGAATTTTCCAGCCCAGGTGATTGGTTGAAGAGTTGCTATCGTAGGGAGTGCACAGAGTTGGATTTAAGATAATCAAAGATTATCGTGAAGGCCGCAAGGAGTGCGTGTAAGAATCCCTTAGAATCCTTGAGTTTCTAGCCATAATTAGGCTCAGGAGGGATAGAGTCTTGGAAAGTACAAAGGAAGGACGAGGGTCACAGTCACCTCACAGAAACCAAGCTCAAGAAGAAAGACTCCAAATTATTTGGCCAGGAGTCTTTGAGAACTTGAACGGATGGTTGAATTTCTCGGTGGGAGAAAAATCAATCTTCCATGGGACATTGGATCTAGTGGATCAGTTGGGGAGGCTAAGGTTGGGTATCTTTCAACACTCATAATATCGAGAGGATTAGCAGTCATTAGATCTAAAGGGACAAGAGCTGTTGATTTGGCGCTTGAATTTTGACATTTCGAAAGTCAAAAGTGTGGAGGAAGTTGTTTTTGAGAGCCCTCAATACGCAAAATCCCAACGCAATCTGAATCATTAGACCGTGGTAAGTTCAGGATCGTTGATCTGTAGCAAAGAATTCATGATTTCATACTTCGAGGAAAGAAAGGGGGAAGAGTCTCATCGTGATTTCATGAGTCACAAAATCCCGATGCAGTCATAATTGAGGCCCCAAGATGTTACTGGAGGTCATATGGTTGAGGCATGAGGGAGGAGTTAAAGACCCGTTAGCCCATTTCAGGGTTTTGGGAATCAAAGGAGTTGGGGCTACTCACAATAGAAATCGTGAATTCAAAAAATCTGAAATGCCTTTTCGGGTTAAGTCAGTGGTCACATCAGTGGTCACATGGAGTGGAGGTTCGCACCTAGTGCTTGTTCGTGCAGTCATAACTTCTAATAAGGACCTGTGGTATTATATGCATTGAAGGTTCCAGTGGGAACTAAGGAGCCATTTTGACTCAGAGGAATAAGAAGATCCAAAGACTGGGAGGTCAAGCAGAATGTGCTAAGGTAGGGGTGTTGCATCAATGATGCTAAGATCTCCACCATTGAAGAAACTAGGGACTTGACCAAAATGACAATGGATGAATTACATGGGTCTCTTATATCATATGAAATAAGATTAGGTACAGAAAGTGACCAGCTAAAGAATGAAGCTGCCTTTAAAGACATAAAGAAGACAAAGGACAAGGATAATGACCTTGATGAAGAAATAACAAATTTCGTAAGAAGGCCCCAGAAAATAACTAGAAGATACAAAGGTAAGTATCCTCTCAAATGATTTAACTGTGGTAGAATAAGACATATTGCTGAAAAATGCTACTATAAAAAGAGAAGTATCAACAATAAAAAGATCTTCTACTCCAAGGATGATGACATCTCCTCAGATGAGAGTGATAAAGAAGATAATGATGGATTGGAAGTCATCTTCATAACCCAAGAAACCTAGTATGATGATCACAAGAGTTCTAAAGAAGAAGAAATCATTTCTGAAGAAGATTCAGATGAAGAAACCAACCTTGATTCCTTTTGGGGATACAAAGGCAATGTAGAGAGTGAACAAGAAGATGAGAATCTTGAAAATTTGAAGCATGTTGAAACTAAAAATAGTAATCTTAGAAAAAACAAACATAATACTAAAAGGTTAATTGAGTAGTTGTGAAGAAGAGAATTACAAGCTTGAAAAGACCATTGATAGCTTGAAGGAACAATTAGAAGATTATGAGAAATTGAAAGAAGAATTAGATCACACAAAAGGACAGGGATGATTTTAAGGATGGAAATTTATTTTAAAATGTAGAAACCTTGGCGAATCTTACTAATCCTTCATATGTCAACTATAAATGATTGGCGATATTTTTGTAAAAATGTTCCAATTTCTAAGGATTTTATATAGTTTTTATAAAATTTTGGCGATTTTTAAGGTAAAATAATTTTATCCTATAGAATTTGGGCAAATCATTTTTAAAATAATGAATCTCGTTTTGGGAAAACCATGGAAAATTAGCCCATGAGCGAAATTTAGCCCCCAAAATCATCCCTTCTTGAAAAGGCGAGCTACTATTGACAGTAGAAAAGTTAAAGAAGCTCGAAAAAAGAACTGAAAAATTAGATGAGATACTTAGCCGTCAAAGGTATCCAAACAACAAGACGTGACTAGGATACAATGACAGTTTGATGACAGAAAAAGAAGAGAAGGAAGATGAAAATGATGAAACCATCACTTAAGATTAAGTTGAACAAAAATATATAAGACTAAATTCATAATAAATGAGACATCAAGAATATCCTCTCCCATCAGTTATGAAAGAAATCATTATGAAGGAAAATACAAAAGAATAGATCGTGAACCCAGATGGACCACACCACAAAGAAGATTACTTACTCCGAGGTATCAAAATTTCTTTCTTGGACATTGTTACACTTGTGGAAATTTTGTACACAAAGCAATCAATTGTAGAATCAATGAAAGGAATAACTATGCAAGCTACATGAATGGTGCAAATAGTAGATATGGAAATGTCTGTAGACCTGTCAATAGAAATTATAATCCATTTGACCCCTTAATGGATAAAAATATTGTATGCTACAAGTGCAATAATCTTGGTTACAAAGAATGAGATTACAGAGAGATGAAGGAAGATAATCCTATGACAAATGTCTCTATACCAACTACAACATGGAAAAGGAAAGAAATTCCACACAATGAAAAATGTCGAATAACATTGGTCACTAAAGAATGCAAAGAAGAAGATGAATGGTTCATAGACAGTGGGTGCTCATCTCATATGATCGAAGATCAAAGTAAATTTTTTGGCTAGAAGAAAAAGGGTGGAAATGTTGCATTTGGAGATGACTCGTCTACCAAAATACTTGGAAAAGGAACTGTAAAGCTTGGAAGTGAAAATTTAAAAGTAGGAAAAGTCTTATTGGTTGAAGATTTGAAGCATAATCTCCTCAGTGTCAGAAAAATATGTGATCAAGGATACACTCTTACGTTTGACTCCCGAAAATGTAAAATCATAGAAAATAACTTAGTAAGATTGGTTGCAACTGCAACAAGAAGACCGAACAACATATACATCCTATACATGAAGAAGAGAGAGAAGACAAAATCCACAAAAAAGGATTCCAAAGAAGAAAAAGTTCGAAAGACCAAAAATAAGGATAAAGTATCATTGAGTGCCACATATTTAGGGGGAGCAACCCCAAAGAAGAAGGTCACCTTATGCCATTGAACTCAGGGGGAGCAACCCCACCCTTTTCCATTGATATCAAAGGGGGAGAAAAATTGGGATAATGATGACAGGGGGATCATGAGTGTTGCCATCAATGACAAAGGGGAAGATTGTTGGAAGATTGGTTGTTATCATTGATGTCAACCATATCCATTGGATTTTGGACCCCACAATTGACCGAAGTAGATAGAAATGAAGAAAATTACACATGCAGATACAACACCCATGGATGGATAGTATAATTCATGTCGCTTCTAGTGGTATTTGGCACATCCTGTGGATCCTCATGATTGAGGAGAAATGAATTTTTGAAGATGACAATGTGAATTGAAGCATAAACTACATGTCGGCCCTAATGTTAAAAGGAAGTGATATAAAGGGTATAAATACATATCATTATAAATTCATTTTAAACACACACAAGTTTGTTAATGAACAAGTAGATATAAGTCTAATTTCATAGGAAATTTGAAGTAAAGAAGGCCGAATTCCAAGGGAGGATGCAGTCTTTTGGTGATGTCTTCTAAGGTATGTTATTTACAGGTCATCTTAACATTTTCTCTAAAAAATTGTTTCAAGAATGATTCAGATGGTGAAATTTGTAGGCTATTGTGAAGACATATCTAGTTACCTATGGTAAAAATTTCATCTCTTTATTCACTATAATTTTGAAGATACACTCTGTGGAAGATAGGGTTTTTGACAAGTCCTAAAGCTAGTCTCATAAACATGTGTTCCAAGTAAAACAATCATAACATATTCATAGAGAATCCAAATTAAGTGAGACAAATTGAATTGGAAAGAGTATGGGCTTTAGTTTCCTATGTACACATTTCAAAATATGATGTTAATAATTGAATGTGGGGAATGATGTACAAGTTATCTCTACTGAATAAACCATAATTGAATAAGGTCTACCATTTTCTCTATAAATCCTTTTCTCGGAGGATTCAAGGAGTGAAAATTGGAGGATTTTCAAAGAATAGATCGAGTAATATTATCTGTAAGATCAGAGTATTCCAAGAAGTGAAGAATTTCTAAAGTTGAAGAAGTCTCGGGAAGCATTATTAGGTTATATGTGATGGTTGGTTGATGGTGATAATTTAATGTAAAGTTTTATTATCTCTCATATATTCTTGGGTGGAAAGAAGGGGCAAGGATGGAGAGGTCAACCCTCTCTTGAAATTGGGGGATTGTATCTTCCTTTTGTAGGTTTATCCCTCCCTTTATATTTGGAATATGTAGCTACCTTTGGAAGTCATTACTTCCATTCAACAATAACTATTGATTATTTCTCATATATTGTGCATGGTGTATTGTGGTGTATTGGTGTAACTCTTCTACTATTGTTCATTGCTCATTAGATATAATTGAATATATAATCTGGTTGAAGTATAACTTGATTTTTTTTTTTAAATTGTACTTGTATTGATTCAGCCCCCTCTCAGTACCAAGAAAAACACTCCCACCAAATAGAATCAACAACATGAAAGTACTCATATGTATTATTAATGGACATTTTTATTTCTTCCAGGCATTCAGAATAATCTACATTTCTATTATGCCTCTGTGCATTATGGATTTCAACAAATAACTGTAAAAATAATACGTTTGATGCAAATATTGGACACTCGGGAATGAACTTAGAAAATGCTAAACCTGATGAGAGCCCCCATTCTGTAGTAGTTGAATATTGATTTCCCCATATAAGTGTTTTCCCATCAATTGTTTTGAAACAAAATTGATGTTGGAAGATAATGTCATTAAGATACTCAATACATTTTTATTCATGAAGTGATCTCTGAATAAATGTTTTCATGTCAACAATTTATTCTAATATATGAAAAATATGCTCTAGAATGTATGCTTTCTTAATACATTCAATCAATGATGGTAGACTTCCAACATTTTTCCTCTTCAATGTTAATGGAAAACGACTGAACATTTTATCAATATGATCATGAGTGTGTCCAACAAGAAGGAAATCAAATTCCACATTTTGAAAGATTCCCATTTCAACAAGCATGCTTAGATATCCAAACACAATTTGATTTTTATTTTCTTGACTAGTGTTGTCCAAATCTAAATAGAGAACTTGAGGAATATTTCCGGACCAGAGAGTGAGAAAATGATGAATTATGGTGATGGTCATATTTGCATCATTATGAATATTTAGAGCTATAAATTAAACCCTTGGACACATTTTCCCATTGAAATCCATACAACCAACCAAGTGAAAATGAATGCAATTCTCTTCCTGTAAATTTTTGGGTGTACGGTCAAGATGTGGTAAAAGTGTTTTCTTCTAGTCCATGCCATCAATTATCATACCTAAAGTATTTTTTTGGATCATAATAATACTTCTTCTGATGTTTGTACAACATTTTCCTTTCACATGATTGTTGATTATGATGCTCTTGAAGTTCTTTGACTATGGAATTTGCACATGACATAAAATGAAAGTATTGATCATATGTTTTCATAGTTAATAATTATTCAATTAAAAAAATAAAATAAATGCATACTTCTTTCTGCCCCTTCATATTTATCCCTTCTTGATTTAAGAGTAGCACATATATTGCAAATCCCCATCCTTGAATTCTTAGGAATACGTACATTGTTGAACTGTTTCTTCCTTATTATTGTAAAATATACATATGTAATAAAAATACCATTTCCTTCAACACATTCAACATATCCTTTGTACAAGTTGTATATTTCCCTCCTTGAGAAATTTTCTACAATATGTGTTGTGTCTCTATCTGGCATACACTCTCCATGTTTGGAAAATAAATCATGCATCCATGACAATGTAGTGTTTTTCAATGGCCCACTCTCTCATCCATGATGTACCTTTGAATAAAATGAAGGATCTTTTTGCAACCTTGTCTGGATTCTTGATAGACGAAGATTACCAATTGAGTGAATGTTTTTGAAATCCTTTCTGCAAAGTAAAATATTCCCAATGCGATAATCATATCCTGTATTAGTGGATATCATGCACCCCATCAAATATGGATTTTTCATGCTCTTATTAATTGACAAATATGTATTCCTTTTATTCAAGGAATACATGTATTCCATGATTTTCAAACAATTCTTTTGACAACATGCACTTGAAATCAATTCACCTATAGAAACTGATTTAGTGAGAAATTATTTCCTAAACCTTGTATAACTAGAATGATTTGGATTGATATAAAAAGGCATAGTATTGGTCCTAGACACAATGTTTCTTTGCAATGTATCCACTATTTCATCATCCTCACTAGAAGGATTTTCCTTATAACCAGAAGGAATACTAAGAAAAACATGGTCATGAGACTGAACTAGAGAAAGCCAATCACCTTGATTTGTTGTAGTTGAATGATTGAGAACATGATCTTCATTCCCAGGTCCATCATCTTCATTTATAGTCTCGTTCATGAGAGGAATATCAAAATCAATATAAACATGATTACCATCCTCAACAATTTCATTTTATCTTCCATGAAAGTATTCACTTGAATGAAAATCATCATCACCTATAAGACTGTAAATTCTATTAAGATTCTCACTTGGAGAAAATTTTCCATCATCGTCATCGGTACCTTGGAAGTCCTCATTTGGAGGAAAATCATCATCAAAATTATGTTCACCATTGACATAATCATCTTCATTGCTTTCAAAATACCCACTTGAGTGAACATTTTCACCATCCTACTTAGTGCCTTGAAAATCTTCATCGATATCTTGAAAATACTCACTTGGAGGAAAATCAACATCATCAACATTGTTGCCTTTTAATTTATCACTCGGTAAAGAGTGTTACCAATGGATTAATCATCTTCACTACTTTGAAAATCCACACTTGAGAGATATTCTTCATCATCCCCATTACTAGCTTGAAAATCCTCACTTGGAGGAAAATCTTCATACCCTCATTAGTACCTTGAAAATCCTCACTTGGAGGAAAATCATCATTACCAACATTGCTTCTTTTAAATTCATCATTCAAGAAAGATTGTCCAACCAAAATTGTCATAGTCGTCATCATTACTTTTAAAATCCCCACTTGGGAGAAATTCTTCATCATCCTCATTTGTGCCTTGGAAATCCTCAATTGGAGAAAAATATTCATGATTACCTTAAAAATCCTCACTTGGAGGAAATTCATCATCAAAAACATTGTTGTATTTAAATTCCCAACTTAGGAAAGAGTGTTCACTATTGTCATAATCATATTCACTGCTTTTAAAATTCCCACTTGAGGGAAATTCTCCATCTTATTCATTGGTGCCTTGGAAATATTCATCAGTACCTTGAAAATCCTCACTTGGAGGAAAATTTTCATCCCAATCATTTAAACGTTGATCATAGTCTCCACTTTGACCTACATTTTGATTATTTTCATTATGATTAAAATGTTGAATAGATTTATCACCATCATATTCCTTCTCTTCATCATCAGTGCCTTCAAAGTCCTCTAATTTAGGACTTTCATGAGGAACATGTTGAATAAAATTGCTTGCACTATTATCAAACTTCTAACTATATGAAAATATGATGCATCATTTGCATTACAATCATTCCTATCGCATTTCCTAGTCCTAACAGAAGAGGTTTGCGGACAATTTGTTGATGTCTCCGAAATAAAATATATATTTTTTTTATGAAGCCATCCCTTCTCTCTAAGAAAATAGAATGATACAAATGTTCACCCTCCCAATGAAATTCATGATATTTTCACTCTAAATACCACCCCCCCCTCAAAAAAAAAAATTCCCTCCAAAATTTCCCGCCCAAAATTTCCCCCTCAAAATTTTCCCTCCGAAATTTCCCCCCAATTGTTTCCCTTTAATATTTTCCCTTAAAAACTAAATACAACTTTAATATTATATTTCATTATTTACATGTTAAATATAATGTTTCTCATGTTTATTTATTTATCCTACATTAATTAACCATAGCGATGATCCATACAATTTTAGGTATATATGTAGACAATATACCTAATTTTTATTCATCCCACATTCATTATACTCGGAATAATTTATATCATCTGTGTTATCTATACACAATCTTGTTTTATCTTTTAACATTGTGTGATATCTTGGGCAATATTCATTAAAGGATTTGGAGCAAGCTACAAGGGAGAAACATCAAGAATACATCCGAGGAGAATCTAGCATTTCAGAGGTTATTTATTTTTTAAATTCTTACCATTTACAAAAACAACAATTATAAGATCATATTTGAATCACATACTAATTTTTCATGTGAAAATTAAAAAACCCTAAACATTTTTAGATATTTTCTATTTTTTTGTAGAAAAAACCCAACTTTATTAAAAAATTGAGACTTTTTTCAAAAAGATTTAACAAAATCCTTAAGAGTTTTTGAAAAAATAAATAAAAATAAGTCAAATTTAGGTATAGTTTTGTAAAAAAGTTATCTTTTTTATTGTTTTTTACTTAAGTTTTTTTATTTTTTGCCCATGGTGGTTACTGGGCAATTTTTGGGGCTTGGTCATGGGGCTGGGGTGATGCCCGCGCATTGCCCTATCCCCCACGACCAAGCCCTGAAAGTGCCCATGGTTTGGACATGGGATCTGGGGTGATGCCCGACATTTCCCTAGCCTGGCCATCCTAGTGGCCAAGCCGTGGGCATGCCCACGGCTTGGCCACGAGGCTAGTCAGGCTAGGGCGATGTTGGGCATCGCCCCATCCTTCCCATGGATAAATAATGGTCCCATGGGACCTTTCCTTAGCCGTGGGGGGGGAGTGGGGGGGGGGCGCGCGTGGGTGGAGATCACTCCAACCCCCCACTACCAAGGCTTGGTCCCAACATAATCCTAATTAATCTATGGGTCAAACGTTTTTAAATATGGGTCAAAAAATTTTAAATATTTTTAAATTAGTTCTTATATTCTTTGTTTTGTTTTTAGTTTATTATAATGTAAAAGGCCTAGTTTTTTTTTTTTTATCTTATAGGATTAAAATATACCATAATCCTCTTTTTGAGACAATTAAATGCAAAATTTATGCCGGTTTAACATATTCGGAAGAAAATTTATTGGCATGGGATCATAACACAGACAATGAGTACAAATTTTCTATGAATTTCATTCAAAGGGTGAAATTTATCCATAATGAATTTTCTGAAATATGTCATGGGGAGAGATCAAATGTTGATGTCAAGTTTCAAAATAAATGTTGTATGGAAATAGGATTCTCAGTTGATGATGAAAATACAAAAGAAAAAAATCGCAAAGAAAGTGATATATTTAGAGTTGTGGATAGTTATTCTCAATTGGGATTTAGAGCTAGACATGTATGTGATTTTATATATGCGATCTTCACCCTATGGGAAAATATTATTATAAAATATTAGAGAGTTAAGAAGGCTAAACCATCGATATGTGGGATTAGACATATCATGACATAAAAAATATTCCAAATGATATGACTATAACACCTTGGAGATCAATACAATGAGTGAAGGATGATAATATTATCATAACTATATTATCATGGGTTTGGCTGAGAGGATTTTCAATGGAAGAAATGTGTGATGAATTTAAAAAGTAAGTTTGTTGAGTTTTTTTTATTTATGTTAGGACAAGAAAAATATTTTTTTCGGTTTAACATATCAATGTTCTAAGTATTTTGTCATATACATCATTATACTCTTATTTTTGTTTTATTTAGTCACAATGTGTATATGAGAATACAATAGGAAATGACCAAGATGTTGAATGAAGAAATTTGGGATGATGTTAAACTCAACTATCCAGATTCAAGCTCTTCAATCGTATTGAAACAATTTTTTGTTGCATTCAAAAATGTATGTTGATTTATTATATTCATATTCTTTGTTTGTAAGTTAATTTATTTCTATTTTAATAGTTATATATATATAGCTATATATCATTTTGTTTCATTAAATATTCCAAAGAAGAATGTAGATGGAGTACGTGGAACATTCAAAAGTTTTATTCAAAAATCCAAGTTTGAAAGAGAAAGAAGGAGACGTGTTCAAAATGTTCAACTTGATGACACCCTTGATCACTACATTTGGAATGGGATCAACATTTTTCAATATAAAGTGATATTAGGTGATTGTGAAGAACCTACAAATATTGTTACTAAAAAAGAATACTCCCTAGTTATTGCAGATATCCCTCATGGTTATAATATCCAAAACAATGGATATGATACCGAGCCTTATACTTACCAAGATTTAAATAAAGTGGTTATGGGATTTACGGAAGTTACAACAACACCATTTTAGAGATTTCTAGTATTTCATTCAGACATACAACAAGGATTAGTACAATCAAGCTTCAAGGGTAAATAAAAGAAAATGTTGCAGTTTATTTGGTAAGATATTGAAAGTGTATGTTTAGCAATTAAGATTAAAAAACAATTTTATTAATTCACAATTTAATTGAATTTGCAGTTATTTATGTTACATGAAAAATCCTAATATTCAGAGCTCCAATAGAGAATCATTTAAACATGATTTTGAGAGTATACATCTGCAACTTGGACAAAACATGATTCGTATAATTCTATTCTTGTCAATGCAAAGGATGGAGAGACTCCTGGTACTGTATTGGTATAAAATGTTGTGGTTAAAAAGATAACATATGAGGACAAATGTTTGAAAGGAGAGATGGTTAACATTTATCAAAAACCACAAGCATTAATTAATTATATTATAGATACATTTTCAAATGAAGCACATTGGGTTTTTGATTTGTTATCAAGTAAAAGTAAGAATTATGATCTAATATTTATGAAATCATACTCCAATCTTATATTATTTTTAATTTGTGTTTTTTTATAGTATCTAACTTCATTATTTATTTTTTATTTGGTGATTAGGTACAACATTAGCATGTTTCCTACATAAAGGAAGGAATTGCATAGCCATTGAAAGTGATCCAATGCTGTGCAATTTTATTCAACAAAGAATTAATGTTATTCCATCTCTTCGAGATGAAATGCAAGAAGTTGGATTGAAGAAAGGATATTTTAGTGAATCAAAGGTGGAAAAATTGTCAAAGGAACCTCAAGTACCATTAGGAGGAATTATTGTAAAGGATCACTTTGGAGAAATTGTAGAAAACAAAGAGGCAATGGAAGAACAAAATGACACAATGGAAACACAAAATGACATCGAAGAAGATGATAATGTTTCTGTTGAGAATCATGAATTTGGGATATATGATATTTTTTATTAGTCTTAAGATTCCTTTGAAGATGATTCTCAATTTTGCAAATTTTCGATGAGCTATAACTGTAATGTTTTGACTTTCAGATTTTAAATAAAAATAAAGACGTATCTATTGTTGTTTTTTTATGAATATTTTTATTGTTTTTTTTATTCATTTTATTTGTATGTGAATCAATATATATTGGAAAATTTTATTAAATGTTGTCATTTTTTACTTCAAAAGTATAAAAATATGAAAGAAAATGATATTTGTTTATAAAATTTTGACTTTTTTTGTTCAATTATGTCCACAAAAATGATTTATTTGACATTTTATTTTAAGGAATATGTACCAAAATGTATAGATTTTTTGTTATATATGGCTATAGAATTTGTATTTTTTTCTAAATATTAAAAAATAGTCTTATTTTGTAACATCTCACTTTGGCGAACTGAGAAAACTTATTCTTCGAGGACACTTTCTCGCAAGTGATCCGGATTATTATGCTATTAAAAATTTTGATTTTGATTATGCGACGTTATGGGATGATGACATGTTGTTTTCTGCCTCAACATAGACAGGTGCTATTGACTCGGTTTTACTAAGTGTGTAGGATTATGGACCTAAAGGATGTCAAGGCATCGATGGAACCCCTTGGACTTCAGATCAAGTCAAGGAGTGTACCATTTGGGGTTTGATTGTTTCACTGTGATTTTAGTGCTTCTGATTAGAGGATATGATATGGATATGTTCTGACATGATTTGTTGATGATGCAGGTTGACGATAGCTTGTTGACCAAACTCACATATGGAGTAAAGGGGTCATGCACAACTACCAGAGATGTTGAGGGAGAGGTGTGGATAGCAGCCCTACCATAGCCTACTAGCACTCTCGTCATGGCTCGAACTGTAGGTTAACGACTACCTAGTTCAAGAAAACCCACGTTGCCATGAGGGAAGACTGCGCTAGCCGCTCATAATGATTCTAAGGGGTGCACAATAAGGTGGGGGCCTTATTCCTTAGAGGCCCTTAGTCTCCCACAAGTTCACCTGGTGGAGTATTGACTCCATGGGTTATAGATGTATACCAAGTCAGTCAAGAGGTGAGTGGCACCCTTGGAGAATGTAGTGTGTCCTGAAGGGCACATCGCGTAAGGGAATAGATGAGGCGAGTGGCACCCTTGGAGCACGTAGTGCGTCTTGAAGGGCACATCGCGCAAGGGAACAGATGAGGCGAGTGACACCCTTGGAGCACGTAGTGCATCCTGAAGGGCACGTTGAATTGTTGATGATAGAGGAATGAACCTAGATGGCCTTAGGATGAATAATGTGTTAAGTATTTTTAAAACAAATTCCCTAATTAAATGTCGCCCAATACAAAAATTTAAGGTTTAAGTCTAAACTATGCTAGTGGTAAAACTTTATCTCTCTATAAAAATAATAATAAAAAAAATAAAAATAAAAATAAAAACCACATGAATAATAATTATGATCTTCGTTACAT
>JASDQU010109224.1:66240-83507 GCA_032191745.1 Picea mariana
CTTGTAATATGAAGGGAGTAAGAAATAAATTGGTTCAAAAAAAGATCTGTTGGATTAAAATTTAAAAAGGGAATTAAGTGTTTTATTACCTTAATAAATTAAAATATACTAATTAAATAAGAAAAGGGAAAAAGGGGTTAAATTTCCACACCTGCCTTTTTGAGTTCTAAGTAAAAAGGGGAAAGAGGGAAAATTTAAAATATTAGGAAACTAGGAGAAGAGGTAAACATAAAAAGGGAAAAAGGGGAACTTAAGGGAAAAAGCGGAAAGTCAACTTAGTAAAGAATCTATCATTTAAGAGATTTCTAATTTAAACTAAATTTAGCAATTTAATAATAGGGAAAGCCTTTAAAACCTGTAAGGAAATTTGGGGACACCTAAGATTGATTCTAGGAGTAACTGTAGGTGGGTGAGGGAAATAAGATATTTAATTAATTAAAGAAATTAAATAATGGAGTAATGTGGGGGATGGGTGACACTTGTACGGAGAAAATTTTTTAGGAAATTAATTATAAAAACTTAACTAAAAGAGAATTTTTGGAAAGTAAAGAACCACAAAACTCTATATAATGAAGGGAGGTGATGGTGGTAGGGGGATCTTATGTTTGTGTAACATTACGCTGCAGAATTATATACATGACTGATTTACTTGTGGGAGTTGGGATACCCAGCTCAGAGAGGAGTGGTAGCTCGGCCTTGCGAGGCGAGCTGGGAGCTAGTCGAAATCTCTAGATAGTGTGTGTGGCCCCTTTGTGGCTCGGGGGGCTAAGGGGGAAGAAGGGTACCCCTAGCATTGGCTGGGAGGTACTGGTGAAGTCTCGACGGTCGAAGAGCGAGAGTTGCACAAAGCGCGCGGTTGTCACTCAGAGTGGGGAAACAAGCAACAGTACTCTCTTTTCATTTTGTATAGTATATGTTGTAGGTTTTATGCTTGTATATGCTTATTTAATGGAAAAGTAAAATGGTGTTGTTTTTTTTTTTAAATTTGATGACTAGAACCTTCCTTAGCCTAGCTCGATGGTTGTTGACTCCCATGGCCTTCGTGTCCTGCATATATTGACCACCTGGCTATGAATGATTATGTCCTTATTGGTTGTTTTCCTTTCATCCTTATCTCCTTAGTCCTCACTTGAGAAATCAGCCATGAGCCTGATCTACGGTCGTTGCCTTAGCATTAAAAGAACTATGGATCTCAACGCCCTACTTTTCTGTGCGAGGATGATGAGTGAAGGATGCACCTGTTAGTCATATACCCTCGATGTTTGTCTTTAGCTGAAGGTTCACCTTGCGCCCCGATGCGTTCAATTAACCCTACACTATGATTCCTAGCAAAGTGTTTCCTTAAACTCAGCTTGTTTATATTCGTCATTGTCTCGTTTTACCCCGTCTTTATTTTTTGGATCAATTTTAACCCAACTTTGTTCTTGGAAGAATTTTTTTAAGTCGACGTGTAATGGTATCCTAGCAATGCACAAGAAAAATTTTCCTGGCCCGTGGTTGAAATTTTTATTTATTTATTACAAATCGACTTGCTATTCCCTATCTGTGTTGAACCAAGTATTGACTGAGTAATATTTCCTCTGCGTTAGCTTGGCATTTTGACTATGTAACTGATTTCCCTCGAATTTAAAAAAAGAAAAAAATTAAATGTAACTGTATAGAGCTGTCTACCATGAATTCGCAGGTGGTGTGTTCTCTTCCCCCCTATCTGCATTGGGTTTTGTTGAGTGTATTCATCCTCCCTTTAGTTACCACCATATATTTCTTGTACTAGCAAACCCTTTTTTTCCAGTTGACCCCGATTTTCTTTTTGTTACACAGATTTTTATGACTTCGTTTATGTTCATGGATCTCATTTCAAGTTTTCAGTTTCCCTCATGCTATCTATCCCACTCCTATTCACCTTCCCCCAAATAGATACTATCATGATTTAATGTTTACAGGAAATTTATTTACTTAAAATGGCTGTTAGTTTCCAGATTCGAATAATGTACGCACCATGTTTACATAGCGATAACACTATTCGCGCCATGTTTATACACAATCCTTAAAAGCATTCTTGTTTATTGATTTGTCAGCCTTTTGGGTAGCGATTTATCTAGAGGCAACCATTTAATGTAATGAGCATTTGCCCATGTGTGCTTGCAACTTTAGTATTATTCCCACCAGGTTTTACACAGTGAAGTTACCGCCATCCACTGTCAACTTAATGTGTTGTAACGGACTTAGGCGTATTGTGGGACTATGGATTTACAGTATTAAAACGCTTGACGTAGACCGCAATTGATATCCAAGCTTGATCGTGATTAAATTTGTTGACTGGTAGTAATTTAGTATGGCGTGACCATGGTTGCTGAAATTGATTCCATTGATTCTATCCCTTTAGCAGTGATGCCTTTATTTTTCTCAGACAATAAATTACCGTTGTCTTAGTCATTGATTTACCAATCATCCCTTTTTATAGCAATCTACGCTTTGTGTTTCTGAGCGGGGGGGAATTTGTATTCCTTAATTAGAATAAAATTATTATATGAATTAGTGAATTTCCATTTCGTTGAAATGTTAGTTAAATCCACTTTTGTTCTGGATTATTGCTAAATTAATTAACCCAACCTGCTCTAGATAATTATCAATGCTATTTATTAAATCCCTTTTTGTTTAATTCAAATGGATGAAACATTAAGGAATTGATGGAGTGAAATCTTACCAGACTAGCTTTTATTCACGTTCTATCCTTTCTAAAATGTGACTCCACTTATTATCAACTTGCTTCTTCAATAACTTTCCAACAGGGATGGACTAATAAGTTAGATGAAAAAGGAATGACTTTTATTTATTAAATTAGAGATGACCATGGTTGTTTACTGAATAGTAAGTTCCTAGAAAAAGAATGATTCTAATGGTGACTTTTAGTTTATTAAGGGAAGGGGATTTAATTATTAAAGAGAAGTTTGGTTTAAAAAGGGTTGGACAATAAGTTAAAACTTTAGAAATTTTTCCACTCACCTTGTAATCAAATTTAAGCACTCATTACCTTCTCTTAAGAATAACTTCTCCTAGAAGTAATTGATTAAACCTTCTCACTTATTTTTAGCATTTTTACTACTTACATATTCAATAGGAATTCCAAGGAAATAATGCCAAAGAATCCCTTACTTATTGATGATTCTCTTAGGAACTACCTTGAGAAAAAGGCTTAGTTAGTTTTCACGACTTAACAAGCATTGCTTTTAATGACTCCACCATGTTACTTTATGTTAATCATTCGCGAGAATTTATATTATGACTTGGTACCATTGTATATTTATACTTTTAAACCTTTAATTTAGATCGTTCTTAATGCTAAATTAAATTAACATGTTGACTTAGTTGAAATTTATAAATGATTTCATTGCTAACATAAAGTTGTATTTAGAAACTAATTTAAATGTGACTTACTATCAGATTGTAAATCTAAGATAAACTTAGACTGGTTCATTGATCTGTAATTAACGTCAATTTAGATCATACATATTGATCATTTAGCTTGGATTAATGGTTGGGTAGTTGATGAGGTCGTTTTTAGCTTGCGCTTCCCTTGAGGGTTGTTGTTCATTATAATGAATGTTTGTACTTGGTTGGTAAACTTCACTGTGCTTGGTCTTCTTGTGTCGAGGGGGAATGTAGACACCTCCTTGTTCCTTAGAACAGTCGCCAACCCTAAGACCTTAAATGGTCAAAATCGATGGGAACCTGGGCTTGAGCGTTGCTTATGTGTCCTGGAGGTCCTAACCATTGCAGGGTAGGACGGGAAGGTAGTCATTCTTATTATTGTCGGTCAAGTGTTGTACATTTCTTCTAGGTGATTAATGTGCTCCTATGTTAGGTCGTTGTTTTGTTGTTGCATGAGTTTCTTGCGTGGTGTCCATCTTCGTGTTGGGTTGTTGAGTATAATGTCATTTTTACCTTCCTACACACGCAAAAAAAATAAAATTTGCACTTGTTACGTGAGGCTTGATGTCGTGACGTAACGGGAGGTTCATTACATATTTAACTACAATTGTTTTCATTGTATTGAAGTAACGGTAAACAATGTGTGAAAAAATATTTTTTTCACTATATTTAAAAAGTGTGGAACAATAAATTAATGGAGACAAAATTATATGAAAAATTGTAACTTCAAAAAAGTAAATGGTAAAAAATATTTTTAAGATTGAAAGAAGCATGAAAAAATGACTAAAAACATCGTTGAATAAAAAAGAATTTAGAAAAAATTGAAAATAGATGAAAAATAAGCATTTAAAAAAATAATGTGGAAACATTATGGATCAAAAAAATAAAAAAATTGAAAAACCACCTAAAAACGGAGGGGGGGTGCTACTGGTAGCACCATTTTTAAAAATGAGGTAAAAAATTGGACACCCCAAAAAATCAGAACTCTGTAGAGTTCTTGTTAAGTTGGTAAATATGTTGACAATGTTGATTATGGTAATGACAATTTGTTCAAACAATTTTATTGAGCTCAACTTGCCACAATTTTCTCAAGCAACCCTCAAGGAAAGGCTTAAAACAAAGCCACTTGTAGCCAAGAGAAGACTTGTATTTGTTGGATATTGTAGATAAATCTCATTTATATTCTTGTCATTAGGAAGAAGGTGAGAAACTTGAATTTTTTCCACTAAACCCTATAAAAATTAGAATTTGAAGTCATTAAAGGTGAACATTTCATCCTTATTGATTTGTTTCATTTATATATGATTATTGTGCATTTTTAGATGAATCAAAACTAACCATTGTTCCTAAGGGAATTAATGGGATTCTAATCTAATACCTCCATGAGAAAGTTATTAATATCCAACCAATAGTTTTTAAACTACATCAAAACTTCAAGCAAGAGATGGTTTGGTAAACCTTGTCTCTCCTATTGTCTTGAAAACCTAAGGTCATTCTATGAGAAGAAGTTAAACTATTATGTTAATCCAATTGAAGGACATTGGAAACAAAAAGTGAAATGAACACACTTTGATGATCAAGGCAACACATCAACCTCTCAAATTGAATTTTAGTCTATATATTCAACAAAATGTTTCAATATTACTTCGACAATGAAACAAAAGGAAATCTAAAACTGAGATAGCTAAGCTGAAAATATAGAGAAATTGGGTTCATTTTCCCTTTGTAGGGAAAATATTGCACCTCTAGGGCCTATATTATGGTCTATGGATTCATATATATCTTATGAGCCCCAAAATCATGGATTGGGGACTAAAACCTATGTTTTCAACCCCAAAACTGCATGACTTGAACTATGATAACCATTTATCCCTTCTAAATTTAATGCCCAATGGTTAAAATATGATGAGTTTACAATTCTTGTAACTTTTTATTGGGGAATATTTGATCCATACCTCTAAGCATAGAATATTTATCAAACTATACACATCATATGGGTATATCCACTGACCAAAAAGACATATTTGGAAAGTCTATATGCAAGTTATTTGTACTATGTCATCAAATGTTTGTATAAGAAGCATCTGAACTGTGATTTCAATTCCTTATTCCCCATTATAATTTCAAATAAGAGTTGATTTCTAATATACATAGTTTCATTAAGTGAAGAAATAATGATCTTTGAACCTCCACAAATTCATATATACCTAATCCCAATCTCTAATGTTAAGCTATTTAAAATGGAGACTACTTGTACATCCACTACAATATTTTCCATGCACACTAAGCTGAATTTAAAGTGAATCCATTGTGTTATATAAATGTATAAATCTTCTCATGCCCCACTCCTATGTGGGTTATCATTTGAAGCACCAGAAAAGAAACCATAAGGTTTTGAATTGTTTTCCACCTCTTGAAATATTTGTTTCTTCGTATTTATCACACGACCATATGCTTTGTACACCCCTTATCCTTATAGTATACCATCACGTGAGTGATGATCTTGTCTTGGAATAGGGATACATTCCCTATAAACCAAATTTCCCCAAAAAAACAAGTAAAAAGTGATGTTCCCTTCATGTATCCTCTTCCTTCATATGTTTTTCCAAATCTTCTAAAGCAGACCCTTCTTATCTTCATTTCCTTCCAATTGTTCTTTTCAGAATACATCGAGATCCTTAATGAAGTGGCATGAGAGGAATATGTATCATATACTCTTGTCTTGTTCCATGCAAAGTAATCAATACCCATGACCGCCCCAAACCCTTTTGAAGGGTATCCCATGCTAGAAATTTGTTGTTGAGGGTAGCCATAGGAGTATTGTAATGTACTGCAAATTTCTCAAAATAAAAAAAAATAAAATTATTTAAGGACATTAAAACTCCTTGACTCTTCAACATTTGATCAAACACATTTTTATTTTCCTTTATTGTAAGAAGAGTAGATTTATCGCTGCTACTGGATTTAGAAATTTATACTTATTTTGTAAATAGTACAATTGCGATCAGGGCTATAATAGCCCTTAAAATATCTACCATTTTTGTGTTAAGTTATGTTATACAACAATTACAGTGCGTAATAACTTGAAGACTAAAGACTATCATACAATATATCCATAACAATTAGCAATTATCAATGATGACATACATTCATATAGTTTACTATGTAACTATCATATGGATTCCATAGTGCTGACACTATCCATGTTGATAGGTATATATAAATAGTTTATCACATAAACTATCATAACCTTAACTCTATCTATATCAACATACTTATGCATATATTGTTTACCATAATATCTATTTTCTGGATGCTATATACAACACTATCCATAACATAAGTATCTCGTTTAAAATATGTCACTAAACCTATCCATAGTATTGCATATTGCTTAATTATATAGGATAATATCGCTACAAGATTTTAGTCTAATGATATAGTTATCATTTAACACACAGATTGCCACAAGGTTAGCATACGCTGGCAACATTCCCCAACGATATAGTTGTTGTTAATCATAAGGCTCAACATGTTGGGAACCATACGAGAATTCCCTTAGCTTATAATGGTGAGCATATACCATTATGCATATATAGGTCGTAACCCTAACTGACTGGAAACATGACCCAACAATAAATTGGTTTGAAAATGGTTTAATGGAGGATTTCAGTCTAACATTTAAACCCTAGCTAATCCATTAATGGAGACCTAAATTTTACCTCCCAGAATTGACACTTTGGCCACCACGTCCAGTGTAGACCCTCCATATCCATTGTTTCACATGGAAGAGGTACTGGCGCATAACCACTACATCACTCCTCTAACGAGACCCGAGGTAACAACTATCCATTTCTTTCCCTTTTCTCATTGTAATGATTGTCTTTGTGCGAAAATTCTTCCATTTTCTCATTGTAATGATTGACTTTGCATGAAAATGATCTTTTCTCTGTAAGCTAACCTTGCCCCTGCTCTGCATGACCAACAACATGGGAGCTCGACTCTCGTAAACACAAAGGGAGGAGGCAACGCATCTCTGGTTCATCTTTTGCGCAAGGTAAGCAAGAAATTCATTTCTTTAGTACTCTGTAACTCATGAATAAAAAAAAATTTGGGAACTATTGAGGGTTAGCAATGCCTCCGTAAGTATTTTCCTCCCAGGGCTCAAGTGGGTTTTAATTTCTCAGGACTGGACCTGTAGTATTTTCTCGGCTGGTTGTTTTTTACCTCTATTCTATCATTGATTAGGGTTCCTTCATGGTCGAAAATGTTATGATAGTTATCTGTCGGTATTCCTTTCTCATTTTCCTATATCCACCATTATAGAAATGTTAACCCTACCATTTACCCATATGTGCTCGTTTATTCTCTGTGGAAAAATCCTATAATTTTTACACTATGTAAGATAGGTCAACACTTTAATTCGTACATAGGTTCTGGGTAACTATATTTGTACTATGTGGACTTTAGGAATGGATACTCTGCATAAGAATATATGTAAATTTTCTTTTTATTCCTTATGGAGTTCTTCTATGCATGTTTGTTTTACCACCTTGTGGTACTCGTAATTTAGCTCTGCACGAATATGTATATGTCTAGGATAAAACCTCTATGGAATTCGTGGATGCATTCTATGTATTTTCACTACCACTGTATATACAAGAAAAAAAATAACCCTATGTTTGTGAGTTACCTCTTGTGCTCCATACAACAATAAATAAATAGGGAAAAAATGTAACCCTATATTCGTAAATTTTACATTCGGTGTTTCCTACAGTGAATATGCATCGGCAACAATTGACACTATGTCTCACAAACTTCACTTTATGTTTTATATATCATATTCATATGTAATATAAATATCAACCCTGACCCTCTCTTCATAAATTTTCCCTTTGTGTTTTATATAGAAATTCATAATTTACTTCCGGTTTATGCATAGTAAAAATTTAGACATTACTTGTACTCTGTCTATGTCCTTTGGTTTGCAACATTTGCCTCTGTGGATTTTCCCATGGCCACTTAACTTTCTTTGGTTAGAGTTGAATCATCTACAAAAAGGTTCAACTGCTTATCGGGTTCGATCCTTGTTTCTACAGTCATGAATTGAAACTATGTAAAGGGCCATGTAACTCATAATTCATTTTCTATGCATGCAATGTTGTTGGGCCCCAACAACTCTCCCCCTAAGTTTTTACAAAATTTAAAGGCCCCCCATTAGAATCTTGATAATTATAATGAGCTACCGAATCAACCTTTTCAAATAGTTCCATACATTGACTTTCTTTGAGACAAACTTAAGACATTCACAATAGTATGAGACATTCATTACAAGAGTATATGTCAAAATTTAGAAACGAGCATAGAAATCTAAATTTAAACAAAAACGTTAATTTTTATCAACTATTTACTTTCGTTTAAATTATGATTACATGTTCTTTATTTTGCTCATTAGCAAGCTTGACTATTTTGAATAATGGGTTCAATACTTCATCAAATAATATCTTGGTTGGTTTCGCATTTTCATAAAATCATTTGGTGATATTAATTAANTTGTAAAAGACCAAAATTAATATTTTTCTCTTCTCCATTAACTTGAAGCTTATAGAATTTTAAGATCATATTTGAAAGGAAATTATAAACAATGTTTGTTTAGAACTTATAGTTAGTTTAAATTCATTTTTTATTTTATTGTTCTAGATTTTGTTTTATTCACAATTTATAGGTTATTAATTTAGGTTTGTTTTTGTTTCACAGGTTTCTATTATCAGTTATTTGGTATGGATCTGATCATGGCTTGATTTTATTATCTAAATACGTTCAAGATCATTGATCCAAAAATAATATTGGATTGCTACAAATAAATTTATGAGAAACAACAAATAAAATTTGAAAATGCATCAAGAACAGAGACATGATTTTGCGGGACTGATTGCAGCCAAACCATGAGGAATTTGAAGAAACGGTTGAAAACCCATCTCCCAAATGGACCCATTTATCTTTCACATAAAACATTTCCCAAAATAACGCATGATTTGAAAGATATTTGTGTCTCTTTAAGAGGCCAATTTTAGGTAGCGAAAATTATTAGTGACACCCAGACTATTCATTCATTGTATAAATATATGAGAAAGTTCAGAGCCATGGAGATCCAAGAAATTGAGAGGAATATTTTTATCCTTTCTCTTTTGTATATTGTTTCTTTTGTAAACTTTTTTCTTTTCAAATGCAGTAACAGATGGTTGGAACTTTAGGAGAATGGACAAGTATTTTCAAATAAGAATATGGAATTCCAGGTTGCTTAATGGCTTTTGTCCTGTGAGTAAAATGGTTTTATTTTCATTATAATATCTTCATATTCTTTGAATAATTGATTATGCATTGATATAAATTAGCTTTAGTCTTTTTTATCAATACATGGTTAATTGCTATCATTTATATATTAATGTTTTCAATCTTTAAGAATCTATTATCCCAAAAGTTCTTCCTGGACCATACGATGAACATATTTTGTTGAAACTATATGAGAAAACAATTTACTCTTTGGGTTTTGTTATTTTGTAGATTGTGCAATGTTAATATTGTTTCTCATATAATTTTTGAATATGAAACTTTATTTGTACTGAATTAGATTTAGACTATTCTGCATATAATTTTTTATATCATGCTTTTCTTTATGTTGTTCGTTATCTTTTGGTTTAATTTATATCTGTGATTGATCATCTATTCAAGTATTTTGAGTTTACATATGACGCTAGATAGCTGGTAACACCATTCCCGAGAATTGGAATTTCTTTTATTTTCAGTTATTGGACATGTCAAGGTCACAAGATATATAATTATTTGTCTTTCTGTCATTATAAACTCGCTCCAGAATATGAAACACTTCCTTGAATTTCTTTAGGAAGTATTATTCTTTCTTTTTTCATAGGTTTACACTTGACACAGATTAAGAGGAGCTCATACAAATACAAAGAGATGAATTTAGCTTAGTATTGTTGATCAGTGAGAGTTTAGTAAGTGCACTTCTTTCTTTTATTTAGATTTGTGTATATATGAATGAGACGATGATTGCATTAATTAGCTTTGATTGTTTTTGTGTTATTGTTTCGATTGTATTTACTTAGTATTTATTAGTTTAAAATCTTTAAACATTAAAAAAAAAATGTATGTTCTTACTTTATCTTATTTTGAAACATTATTATAAACATTCATTTTCGCAAGATTTCAAGTAAACCATGTAAATTGTATATAGATTTTTTATAATCATTTGTATATTCACGTTTCTTCTTAATAAACATTATTAATTAATACATCATTTGTTAGAATCATAGATTTTGTATTAGTTTCATTTCTTTTATTATTTTTAGGACTTTAGTTGGCCAACAGAGCCATTAAACCTGTCGGGTCATTTCATTCCAAATGGCTTGGGTTATTTAGACAACCCCGGTCTGGATTTGACCTTCCAGTTGACGGTGTGTCACTTACACCCGTCAACAAATGCATCACTTACCCTCTGTGGGGATTTGTAAATTATGCTCTGTGTGTTATTTTAACACTATATAAATCACAACTTATACTCTGTGTATATAAAAGCATTATTTATAGTTACATTAAATTAATTATGGGGCTCTGTTTTGTTTTGCGAGGGTACCCGTAAGATAATTTTGGGTCCACTCCTCCCCCTTTGGATCGTTGACAGATTCTCACACAAGATCCAATGACAATCTGGTTCTTCGCCGAATTCAAGCTAAGTGTTTTTTTCTCTTATTCATTATAATTAATATCCATTTAAAAAATGATAGTACAAACTAAACCCACATTTTTATCCTTTGCAGGTTTATACAATTGAGGGAAGCAGATCAAGGAAAGACTTCTCGCTCGAAAAGGTATACGAGTTATGATCTTGGAATACAAACTTATGCAATTCTTCTTAGATTTTGTCTACAAGTGGTAATGGAGTCTTTGGCCTCTGGTACTCCACTATAATAATTTGAACCATGATCACATAGACACACAAGTTGTTTTGTAATTATTTTCAATTTAATGTATAGGTTGTTTGAAACCATTTTGAACAAGGCTCATTGAATGTAATAACTACTTTGCCATACATTTGTAGACTAATGAATTCACTATTTTATGTTGTTATTGATAATATAAAGAATATGTAAACATATATGAGGATTGTTATTTGTCCCATCTATTCTTTATGGTACTTGTACAGATTTGAAATAGTAATTTGATATATTTTAATTCAAAGGTTATTAGGAATATAGTCATTCCTTTATGCATAAACACATATATTTATATACATCCACTTATATATCTATTAATAGCTAGTAGAAACACACAACCATATCTATCATTTTATTTTGCATGAACATATATATATATATATATATATATATATATAGTTGTTCATAGACGTGTAACCATATTTAATGATAACAGGAACATACAACAGTGCTATCATTTCTTTAGGTATGATTACCTATATTTGTAAATGCATTCATTTATATATCTATCTATCCCTATTTCATGACTAATAGATCATACAGAGGTTCTGCTATTTCTGCCAAGTGAGCACATATATATATATGTATATACTATCATCACATAAAACCCTCGCATTTCGTAACAATTAATAATCAATAAGAACAATGATAAGGAATGCAAGTAAAGGTACATATCTGAGAACCGGAAGTTGGAACAAAAATGGAGCAGTCGCATTCCACCCAACCATAGAATAGAACAACCAAATTTATTTGCCCAGTTCACCCCCTAGACTGACCATGAGTCCATAAGGGAAAACTGAAATGATCCTACTTAGCTACAGTCACCTTCCACATATCTAAAATTTCCTTGCCTCACACTAATAGTGTTCATAACAACAATTAGTTTCCTTTATCCAACATACTAAGCAACGTACTACCTCCTCCATATGTTGTATTTATATGCATCTTGTGCCTGGGTATTTCCTTCCCTCCTTGGGAAATTCACAGATTTACAAATTCCTGATTTTTAGGGGCTGCTAGTGGTAAAATCCCACATTTTTCACTTGTAAAAATCAGCCTTGAGGAAACTCAAATATGTTCCCCACTCATGGAGTCATTGTCAATTATTTTTAACTTGGTTATTCCATTTGTCTTCCAGCATTTAATTTATAAAAAGTTTGTCTTTCACATGTGTCACAATCAAAAAGTTAGTTGGGAAAGTCAAATATTTTCCCAACAGTCATAAATAATTAATTACAATAATAAAATTCGAAATTTAGATTTTCCATAAATGGCAAATAATTTTCAAATCTGAATTTTCCAAAAATGGAAATTTATTCCCAAGTGCACTTAGACTTTAATATTTTAATATTTTTGGGGATATTACAAGTATCCTTTGTTTAAGAGGGACTTTGAGTTTCAACAAATAAAACCATTCCCACACATCACTTTGTGTTATGGATACTTTATATCCTATATTTACGTTTTATGTTCCACCTACTTCATTTATAGCTTGTATGATCGTGTCCCAGTGTTCTTAGAGTCAAATTATAGTTGTGGTCAAAGAGAAATTGAAACCTCCCCACTCTTCACTCCAAGCACCCTCTAGTCCCCATATTTATGATATCATCCACCTTTATAACCACATTCATATGTCCTCCTTGTCATAGACATCAAATAAGAAAATTATGTTATTGGATGACAAAAAATTTATTAATCCTTGAGATAATATAGGATAATATTGAAACCCTATCCATGTATCTAATCCAACTCTTAAAATTTACGAAAATCCCAATTTATGACAAGTAGTTCCATTTCTAAAAGATAACAAAACATCAACAAACAACAAGTAAGTGATGTAGAGATCTTTGGATACCTGGACCCCTTTAAGTTGACCTTTTTCCTTCAAACTGCTAAGTAATATATATAGGCCTTCAACCACCAAAAGGAACACTATAGGTGAGAGAGGGAACCCTTTCCTAAGACCTATTATGGGATTGAAATTGTTTGTATATGCCCCCTGTGACGTCCTCTAATTACACCTAAGAAAGGTCGGAGCAAAAAGGTAATTTTTTTTTCGCATTAAGAATTCAACACCAACACTTGATCATGACAATGCCTATTCACTAATAATAATTAAAGAGGCACCCATTACTCATCATGGAAATTAGTAACGTCAAAATCAATCCGTCAATGAAGGATAGTGACACATAAACATAAATATCATAGCATATTAGCACATCATAAAAGTTTGAAGCAAATTACAAAAACATTCGATCAAATAAATATTATAAAATGACTAATCGACCAACTCACGCAAGACCACGCCTAATAACTAAAGAAACATCAATCAATCCAAACTAACAGTCTTGATGACACATGTAGCTAGATCCCTCTCAACAATGCTATATTAAAGTATTAAATTTTTAATATCTCAACAATGTTATACTAGAAGCAGTTGCTATCTTACCTCACTAGAACTCTAGCTCTATAAGTATTTTACTAATTGTATAATATTGAACATTTCAATATCTCAACAATTTTACATTAGAACTAGTGGCTATATTACTTTGCTTAGACTCCAACTCAGTAAACTTTTACCATTTTTTTTACTTTTTAGTTAAGGTGTCATTATTTTCTATGTGACCTATTTTTATTACCTTGTCATTGTTTTCTATGTGACCTTTCTTTATATCAAAACATTTTGATGGTTCCAATAATACTCACTCCCATATTCACCACTACTATTGTATTTAACAATATGAAAAACATGACATTAGTTATTATAAGAACATATTCAAACCATAGCTAGAGGAGATAAACATATAGAGGAAAATAAACATGTAAATAAATAATTAATATAGAATATAACACCTAACTAGATATCAAAGGTTACTTTTGATATATTCCCTATGCTCAATTTCTAGTTTAGTTATTATCGAATTTGTAACTATTTTTTTAGTCTATGTTTTGTTTCTTTCACTAGTGGTTGTATCTCTTGTAGTAGCTACACATATGAGAGACAAATTCTATAGTCACTTAAAAATATTTTTCTTTTTTTTTATAGTTGAAATCCTTTCCTTCACGAGCCAAATAAATCCAAACCACAACAAGAAATGCTTTTGAAAATTCATAGATTGTCCATTAAAATGGATTGGACAAAGACTTACTCGAAATTTGGAAATAGATTAATGGTTTCATAATTGAACTCAAGGTTTGACTGAATATAAATATCAAGGTTGGAATTCAAACCTACACAGGAAATATATATTTTGTCCTTGTTAAATTGATTGATGAAGCCAGGAAAGATACCAAGACATGGTCCTTCCATAATGGAGAAATTCCCAAAATACCATAAAGAAAAAGGCTTGAGTAGAAGTACTCGACAATGTATATGAAATCTGGGTAATCACTTATAAGGAGAAATGCACTTTTGTCAATTCATTATAAAAGAGAGAGGGAAAACAATACATTGTTGAGCACCTAGATTTACTAGTCTGTAATAAACAATACCATGCAACGTTATTCACCTAGATATATGTCCAACCTTGCATATAAATGAACTTGACAATATACAAGTCCAATTTTTCAGTTTTCTTTAAAATTTATAGTTCTTGTAGATATTCACGTTCTTAACCTTGAAACAAATATAAATCAGGTCATTCACCTTCTATGACTTTCAATAGAAATGTCTGAATTACCAGTGTCTGGGCAGAAAGATCTAACAAGAGATCTAAAAGGAAATTCATTGGTAAGGACCAACCAATAAAGAGTTGGGTGTAAGGAAAATCACAGAGAGAGATGCTAGGCTAGAAAAACTCTGCGAGTTAAGGTAAAACACATAGAATCAATACAACTTTGAGAATCAAAACACAGCGAATCAAAATGCAGAGAATCAATACAACTCTGAGAATAAAAATGCAGAAAATCAAAACGTAGAGAATCAAACACAGATAATCAAAACACAGAGAATCAATACAACTCTAAGAATCAAAACATATAGAATCAAATGCACATAATCAATTCAACAATAAAACATGAACCTGGTAGCTGAGAGAATTTATAGTTTTGGCTCGAATACATGTGCAACCGAGATGCCAAGTGGAACTCTGAACTATACGGGCGATTCCAATCCAAATCCATTCATGATTTTTCCCATCAAGCGACCATTGAAAAGAAGGGCAAGTATTTTAGGGCGTATTTTAATGTTAGATCAATAGAGTCCACCGCCAGTGCCATTAAGGAATGGATCAAAAAATCTTTGAGAATCGAAGATCATCATTCCCCCTTGACATACAGTACAGGAAAAAGGACAAGGTTTTGATGATGGCCTAGAGGTGAGCCTAAGCCTGAGCCTAAGAGATAAACTGTGCGGAGAGTAAAAAATAATAATAGCAAAGAAATGAAGAGAAACTTCGTTGTACAAGAAATGTGTTTGTTGGGAAAATTATAAACAAAATCCAAAGAGTAAATCACAACATTAATCGCAAAGAAATGAAGGCAATAAATGCCCAAGAGAGAATTCCTTGTTGGGAAGATAAATTATCCTACACTTATTATCCATGCATAGGAAAGAAGGGCATTTGAATATAAATATTTAACACCAAAGTGGAAGATAGCCGATTCGGCTCTTAGCCGGTTGTTCAGGAACAAACGAATAACTTAAAGGATAAAGGAACAAAAGATAAAAACACAATTTCTTTGTATTAAAACCAATAAAAACACAGAGTAAAATAAAATAATGGCCCGAGAACCAAACATAATATTCCTCGGTAATAATAAAAACATAGTAATAATCCCAACAAAAACCGAAAACTATAAATAAAACGCAGGAAGAAAACAAATATCAGAAACATAAATTTAGTCACCCTTTTGCAATTTCACATGGCGCAGTATCGCCCAGATAAAAATTCATATGGATAACTAAATGAGTCTTTTGTTTTAACAACATCTATGCAAGAGAGAATTTGACAATAAAGAAATGCATGAACAAGAAATTGAGCTATTATTTAATACAATTTTTTGCATGCCTACTGTAGCCAAATGTGACGAATAGGAAGTGATTGTCTTGCGCTCGTGCTCTGTCCAACTCTGACTTGTCGACCGATGATACCTCACGGGTACCTCCCATCAAATGCTAGGGTTACTCTACTTCCCCATAAGCAAAGGGGCCACACACACAATAACAGAGAATGCTAGCACCCAACCTACCTCGCAAGGACGAGATACCACTAGTTACCCAAGCTCGGTATCCCAACTCTGACAAGAGAAAGTTAAGGCAAGATGAAATTTCAGCAGTGTAACGTTACGCAAGCTAGATGTGATCCATACTCCTCCTCTGCCATCATTTTTATAGAGTTTATTATTCATTAGTTTCCCAAACCCTCATTAGATTCCTTTTTAATTTATTTAATTAGGATAAAATTCCCGATACACATGTCACCCCGATCCCCTAGTTGCACCAGAAAATGAATTTATTAATTAATTAAATATTCCTGTTTCCCTCACCCACTCAAAAGCGTTCCTAAAAACACTCCTCAGTGACCCATTATTCCCTTACAATTCTTAAATGACTTATGCCTTAATTAATTCCTAGTTGAGTTCATAAATAGAAAGTTCCAAAGTCTTGATTCCTTGCTAAGTTAGACATTCCCCTTTTTCTTTAAGTTTCCCCTTTTCCCTAGGTTTCCCCCTTTTCTTTAAGTTTCCATTTTTCTTAAAGGTTCCCCTTTTTATAACTAAGTTCAGAATGAGTAGGTTTAGAATAAAACAACCAAATACCCCTTTTATTAATTAAACCTCTATTAAAATTTCCACTTTAATTATTAATGCTTGAATTTT
>JASDQU010109224.1:90105-100937 GCA_032191745.1 Picea mariana
TAAGTAATATATCATTTTTTAGAATCATAGATTTTGTATTAGTTTCATTTCTTTTATTATTTTTAGGACTTTAGTTGGCCAACGGAGCCATTAAACCCGTTGGGTCATTTCATTCCAAATGGCTTGGGTTATTTAGACAACCCCGGTCTAGATTTGACCTTCCAGTTGACGGTATGCCACTTACACCTATCAACAAATGCATGACTTACCCTCTTTGGGGATTCATACATTGTTCTCTATGTGTTATTTTAACACTATATAAATCACAACTTATACTCTGTGTATATAAAAGCATTATTTACAGTTACATTAAATTAATGATGGGGCCCCGTTTTGTTTTGCGAGGGTACCCATAAGCTAATTTTGGGTCCACTCCTCCCCCTTTGGATTGTTAACAGATTCTCACACAAGATCTAATGGCAATCTGGTTCATTGCCGAATTCAAGCTAAGTTTTTTTTTTTCTTATTCGTTATAATTAATTTCCATTTAAAAAATGATAGTACAGTTTACTAAGCCCACATCGTTATCCTTTGCAAGTTTATACAATCTAGGGAAGCAGATCAAGGAAAGCCTTCTCACTCGAAAAGGTATACGAGTTCTGATCTTGGCATACAAACTTATGTAATTCTTCTTAGATTTTGTCTACAAGTGGTAATGGAGTCTTTGGCCTATGGTACTCCACTATAATAATTTGAACCATGATCACATAGACACACAGGCTGTTTTGTAATTATTTTCAATTTAATGTATAAGTTGTTTGAAACCATTTTGAACAAGTCTCATTGAATGTAATAGCTACTTTTCCATACATTTGTAGACTAATGAATTCACTATTTTATGTGGTTATTGATAATATAAAGAATATGTAAACATATATGAGGATTGTTATTCGTCCCATCTATTCTTTATGGTACTTGTACAGATTTAAAATAGTAATTCGATATATTTTAATTCAAAGGTTATTAGGAATATAGCCATTCCTTTATGCATAAACACATATATTTATATACATCCACTTATATATATTAATAGCTAATAGAAACACACAACCATATCTATCATTTTATTTTGCATGAACATATATATATATATATATATATATATATACAGTTGCTCATAGACGTGTAACCATATTTAATGATAATAGGAACATACAACAATGCTATCATTTCTTTAGGTATGATTACCTATATTTGTAAATGCATTCATTTATATATCTATCTATCCCTATTTCATGACTAATAGATCATACAGAGGTTCTGTTATTTCTACCAAGTGAGCACATATATATATGTATATACTATCATCACATAAAACCCTCGCATTTCCTAACAATTAATAATCAATAAGAACAATGATAATGAATGCAATTAAAGGTACATATCTGAGAACCTGATGCTGGGACACAAACAGAGCAGTCGTGTTCCACCCAACCATAGAATAGAACAACCAAATTTACTTGCCTAGTTCACCCCCTAGCCTGACCATGAGTCCATAAGGGAAAACTGAAATGATCCTACTTAGCTACAGTCACCTTCCACATATCTAAAATTTCCTTGCCTCACACTAATAGTGTTCATAACAACAATTAATTTCCTTTATCCAACATACTAAGCAATGTCTTTCCTCCTCCATATGTTGTATTTATATGCATCTTGTGCCTAGGTATTTCATTCCCTCCTTGGGAAATTCACAGATTTACAAATCCCTGATTTTTAGGGGCTGCTAGTGGTAAAATCCCACATTTTTCAATTGTAAAAATAAGCCTTGAGGAAACTCAATTATGTTCCCCACTCATGGAGTCATTGTCAACTATTTTTAACTTGGTTGTTCCATTTATCTTCCAGCATTTAATTTATAAAAAGTTTGTCTTTCACATGTTTCACAATAAAAAAGTTAGTTGGGAAAGTCAAATATTTTCCCAATAGTCATAAATAATTAATTAAAAGAATAAAATTTGAAATTTAGATTTTCCATAAATGGCAAATAATTTCCAAATCCGAATTTTCCAAAAATGGAAATTTATTCCCAAGTGCACTTAGACTTTAATATTTTAATATTTTTGGGGATATTACAAGTATCCTTTGTTTAAGAGGGACTTTGAGTTTCAACAAATAAAACCATTCCCACACATCACTTTGTGTTATGGATACTTTATATCCTATATTTACGTTGTATGTTCCACCTACTTCATTTAGAGCTTGTACGATTGTGTCCCGGTGTTCTTAGAGTCAAATTATATTTGTGGTCAAAGAGAAATTGAAACCTCTCCACTCTTCACTCCAAGCACCCTCTAGTCCCCATCTTTATGTTATCATCCACCTTTATAACCACATTCATATGTCCTCCTTGTCATAGACATCAAATAAGAAAATTATGTTATTGGATGACAAATAATTTATTAATCCTTGAGATAATGTAGGATAATATTGAAACCCTATCCATGTATCTAATCCAACTCTTAAACTTTACGAAAATCCCAATTTATGACAAGTAGTTCCATTTCTAAAAGATAACAAAACATCAACAAGCAAGTAAGTGATGTAGAGATCTTTGGATACCGTAACCCCTTTAAGTTGACCGTTTTCCTTCAAACTGCTAAGTAATATATATAGGCCTTCAACCACCAAAAGGAACACTATAGGTGAGAGAGGGAACCCTTTCCTAAGACATATTTTGGGATTGAAATTTTTTGTATATGCCCCCCTGTGACGTCCTCTAATTACACCTAAGAAAGGTTGGAGCAAAAAGGTAATTTTTTTTTTTGCATTAAGAATTCAACACCAACACTTGATCATGACAACACCTATTCACTAATCATAATTAAAGAGGTACCCATTACTCATCATGGAAATCAGTAACGTCACAATCAATGCATCAATGAAGGATAGTGACACATAAACATAAATATCATAGCATATTAGCACATCATAAAAGTTTGAAGCAAATTACAAAAACATTCAATCAGATAAATATTATAAAATGACTAATCGACCAACTCACGCAAGACCACGCCTACTAACTAAAGAAACATCAATCAATCCAAACTAACAGTCTTGACGACACACGTAGCTAGAACCCTCTCAATAATGCTATATTAAAGTATTAAATTTTTAGTATCTCAACAATGCTATACTAGAAGTAGTTGCTATCTTACCTCACTAGAACTCTAGCTCTATAAGTATTTTACTAATTGTATAATATTGAACATTTCAATATCTCAACAATTTTACGTTAGAACTAGTGGCTATATTACTTTGCTTAGACTCCAACTCAGTAAATTTTTATCATTTTTTTTACTTTTTAGTTACCGTGTCATTATTTTCTCTGTGATCTATTTTTATTACCTTGTCATTGTTTTTTATGTGACCTTTCTTTATATCAAAACGTTTTGTTGGTTCCAATAATACTCACTCCCATATTCACCACTACTATTGTATTTAACAATATGCAAAACACGACATTAGTTAATTATAAGAACATATTCAAACCATAGCTAGAGGAGAAAAACATATAGAGGAAAATAAACATGTAAATAAATAATTAATATAGAATATAACACCTAACTAGATATCAAAGGTTACTTTTGATATATTCCCTACGCTCAATTTATAGTTTAGTTATTATTGAATTTGTAACTATTTTTTTAGTCCATGTTTTGCTTCTTTCACTAGTGGTTGTTTCTCTTGTAGTAGCTACACATATGAGAGACAAATTCTATAGTCACTTAAAAATATTTTTCTTTTTGTTTATAGTTGAAATCCTTTCCTTCACGAGCCAAATAAACCCAAACCACAACAACAAATGCTTTTGAAAATTCATAGATTGTCCATTAAAATGGATTGGACAAAGCCTTACTCGAAATTTGGAAATAGCTTAATGGTTTCATAATTGAACTCAAGGTTTGACTCAATATAAATATCAAGGCTGGAATTCAAATCTACATATGAAATATATAATTTGTCCTTGTTAAATTGATTGATGAAGCCAGGAACGATACCAAGACATGGTCCTTCCATAATGCAGAAATTCCCAAAATACCATCAAGAAAAAGGCTTGAGTAGAAGTACTCGACAATGTATATGAAATCTGGGTAATCACCTATAAGGAGAAATGCACTTTTCTCAATTCATTATAAAAGAGAGAGGGAAAACAATACATTGTTGAGCACCCAGATTTACTAGTCTATAATAAACAATACCATGCAATGTTATTCAACTAGATATATGTCCAACCTTGCATATAAATGAACTTGACAATATACAAGTCCAATTTTTCAGTTTTCTTTAAAATTTATAGTTCTTGTAGATATTCATGTTGTTAACCTTGAAACAAATATAAACCAGGTCATTCACCTTCTATGAATTTCAATAGAAATGTCTGAACTACCAGCGTCTAGGCGAAAAACTCCAACAAGAGATCTAAAAGGAAATTCATTGGTAAGGACCAACCAATAAAGAGTTGGGTGTAAGGAAAATCGCAGAGAGATGCTAGGCTAGAAAAACTCTGTGAGTTAAGGTAAAACACATAGAATCAATACAACTTTGAGAATCAAAACACAGAGAATCAAAATGCAGAGAATCAATACAACTCTGAGAATAAAAATGCAGAAAATCAAAACGTAGAGAATCAAATGCAGATAATCAAAACACAGAGAATCAATACGCAGAGAATCAATACAACTCTAAGAATCAAAACGTAGAGAATCAAACGCACATAATCAATTCAACAATAAAACATGAACCTGGTAGTTCAGAGAAGTTATAGTTTTGGCTCGAATACATGTGCAACCGAGATGCCAAGTGGAACTCTGAACTGTAGGGGCGATTCCAATCCAAATCCATTCGTGATTTTTCCCATCAAGCGACCATTGAAATGAAGGGCAAGTATTTTAGGGCATATTTTAATGTTATATCAGTAGAGTCCACCGCCAACGCCATTAAGGAATGGATCGAAAAGATCTTTTAGAATCGAAGATCATCATCCCCCCTTGACATACAATACGGGAAAAAGGACAAGGTTTTGATGATGGCCTAGAGGTGAGACTGAGCCTGAGCCTAAGCCTAAGAGATAAATTGTGCAGAGAGTAAAAAACAATAATAGCAGAGAAATGAAGAGAAACTTCGTTGTACAAGAAATATATTTGTTGGGAAAATTAAAAACGAAATTCAAAGAGTAAATCACAACATTAATCGCAAAGAAATGTAGGGAATAAATGCCCAGGAAAGAATTCCTTGTTGGGAAGAGAAATTATCCTACACTTATTGTCCATGCACAGGAAATAAGGGCATTTGAATATAAATATTTAACACCAGAGTGGAAGATAGTTGATTTGGCTCCTTGCCGACTGCTCAGGAACAAACTAATAACTTAAAGGATAAAGGAACAAAAGATAAAAACACAATTTCTTTGTATTAAAACAATAAAAACACAGAGTAAAATAAAATAATGGCCCGAGAACCAAACACATTCTTCCTCTGTAATAATAAAAACATAGTAATAATCCGAACAAGAACTGAAAACTACAATAAAATGCAGTAAGAAAACAAATCTCAGAAACATAAATTTAGTCACCCTTTTGCAATTTCACATGGCACACTATCGCCTAGATAAAAATTCATATGGATAACTAAACGAGTCTTTTCTTTTAACAACATCTACACAAGAGAGATTTTGACAATAAAGAAATGCATGAACAAGAAACTGAGCTATTATTCAATACAATTTTGCACATGCCTACTGTATCCAAATGCGATGAATAGGAAGTGATTGTCCCATGCTCGTGCTTCGTCCAACTCTGACTTGCCGATCGATGATACCTCACCGGTACCTCCCATCCAATGCTAGGGTTACTCTACTTTCCCCTGAGCAAAGGGGCCACACACACAATAACAGAGAATGCTAGCACCCAACCTACCTTGCAAGGTCAAGATACCACTAGTTACCTGAGCTCGGTATCCCAACTTCGACAAGAGAAAGTTAACCTAAGATGAAATTTCAGCAGCGTAATGTTACGCAAGCCTGATGTAATCCATACTCCTCCTCTTCCATCCTTTTTATAGAGTTTCTTATTCATTAGTTTCCCAAACCCTCATTAGATTCCTTTTTCATTTATTTAATTAGGATAAAATTTCCCATACACATGTCACTCTGATCCCCTAGTTGCACTAGAAATGAATTTATTAATTAATTAAATATTCCTATTTCCCTCACCCAATCAAAAGCGTTCCTAAAAATGCTCATCGGTGTCCCATTATTCTCTTACAATTCTTAAATGACTTATGCCTTAATTAATTCCTAGTTGAGTTCATAAATAGAAAGTTCTAAAGTCTTGATTCCTTACTAAGTTAGACATTCCCCTTTTTCTTTAAGTTTCCCCTTTTCTTTAAGTTTCCCCTTTTCCCTAGGTTTCCCCCTTTTCTTTAAGTTTCCATTTTTCTTAAAGGTTTCCCTTTTTATAAATAAGTTCAGAATGAGTAGGTTTAGAATAAAAAAACCAAATACCCCTTTTATTAATTAAACCTCTATTAAAATTTCCACTTTAATTATTAATGCTTGAATTTTCTTTACCCCCTTCTTGTTACATGTCTAATTATTTTTTTTTGTTCTAAGGTTCTACTCAGACCTAGGTTTTCAATTCACTAGGATTAGAGACAATTCTTAAGGGAAAAATTAGTTATTAAATTTACTTATCACAACATTTATTTAAGGCCGACCAGGTCCTAAGGAGGCATAGTTTTCTAGGCACTAGGTTTATTAACTTACGAGTTAAAATCACGATGTTCCCTTTAGGATGCACTACATTCTCCAAGGGTGTCAATCACCTCTTTCAGTTTTCTTTTTGCGACATGCCCTTCAAGATGCACTACGTTCTCCAAGGGTGCCACTTGCTTCTTGACTGAATTTGGTAGACATCAAACCCCTGGTGTCAATACTCCGTCAGGTGATCTTGTGGGAGACTAAGGGCCTCTAAGAAATAAGGACCCTGCCTTATTGTACACCCCTTAGAATCATAGTGAGTGACTGTCATAGTCTTCCCTTACAATATTGTGGGTCTTCTCGAAATAGGTAATTGTTAACCTACAGTTCGAGCCACGGTGGGAGTGCTAGTAGGCTATGGCAGGGCTGTCCCCACACCTCTCCCTCAATGTATTTGGTTGTTGTGCATGACCCCTCTACTGCAAATGTGAGTCTGATTGGAAAGATATCGTCAACTTGCATCCATAAACGAATTATGTCAGCAATAATAATCAACATCATAACATTTAATCGTATGTACATATGTCACATCAACAACATTCAAACCCTAACAGTCGACTCCCTGACTCAATCTGGAGTCCACGGAGCTTCATCGATGCCTCAAGATCCTCAATGTCCGGAGTCATGAAAACTCAGGAGAACCCATTCAATATCACTCGTTGATGTAAAAACAACAAAAATAACATAATTTCAAATCCATAATGTCTCGTAATCATAATCAAACAGCCAATAGTATAATGACCCGGATCACTTGCACGCAAGTGTCCTCAAAAAATAAGTCCATAGAGTCCGTGCAAGAGAAGGATGTTACATACATCCCCTCTTGTTTTAAACTTTGTCCCAAAGTTTCATAGTATGTAAGTGCCAAAAGAAAGTGTATCAAAATATCATAGGTCGAGCTACCAAAAAAAATGGAAACTACTGATGCATATCATATGCCTCCTCCCAGGTCGCCGAGTGCACAGTATATTTTTCCCACTGGACCTTGACCTGATATATTATTCGATGTCGTAGCTACCGAACGCGATGGTCTAGGAGCTGGATTGGCTCCTCTGTAAGAGAAAACTCATATAATACCCACAAGGAACTCATTTCAATAACATGTGTACGCTCACTAACATAATGTCTCAAAACAAATATGTGAAAAACATCGTGCATACGCCTCAAAGAATTAGGCAAGGCTAGTTGATAGGCCATAGGCCCCTTATTTTCCACAATATCAAAGGATCCCATGAACCTAGTAGAGATTTTAGCACCCTTTCCAAACCTGATTGAACTCTTATGCGGTTTCACTCGCAAGAAGACTTGATCGCCTACTTCGTAAATATGATCGACATGATGCGCATTGACATAATTCTTTTGTCGATCCTGCACTTCCTTGATCCTTTATCTTATTGTTTTCATTTGATATTCCATTTCTTGGATCACTTCTGGTCCCACCAAGACCCTATCGTCAAGCTGATCCCAACTCAAAGGCGTTCGACAGGGTCGCCTATAAAGAAACTCAAAAGGTACCATCTTAATGGTGCTTTGATAATTGTTGTTGTATGCAAACTCTACCAGTGGAAAGAACTCTTCCCAACAATTTTGTTGGTCCATAACGTACATACAAAAAATATCCTCCAATAATTGGTTTGTTCTTTCGGTCTCCCCGTCTATCTCTGGGTGGTATGCGGTACTAAAGTTAAGTTGGGTTCCCAAGGACTCTTGGAAACTAGTCCAAAATCGTCATGTAAACATCGATCCTCTATCAGATATAATCCTCTTAGGCATGCCATGCAGCCTCACAATCTCACTGATGAAAACTCTAGCTATGTTAGGTGCCTAATACATCATACGCACAGGAATAGAATGAGCACTCTTTGTCAGAGTGTTGACTACCACAAAATTCAAGTTGTCTCTCCTTGTCGTCAGTGGCAGTCCAACAATGAAATCCATCAAAATGACCACCTATTTAAATCTTGGAATAACGTGTGGATGTAGTAATATTGCCGTATGTCTATGTTCATCCTTCACCTGCTGACATTCTAGACATCTTTGCATGTAGTTGAATATGTTTTCCTTCATTCCTTTCTAGAAGAATAAAGGTTTAAGGTCTGCTCTCATCTTCGTGACTCCAGGATGAGCCACATACACTGCTATATGAGCCTCATTTAGGATAAAAATCCTCAAATGGTCATTGGGTGGTACATAAATTTGACTTTTAAATCTCAATAAACCATAGTTGTCCACAATAAATCCCTCAAATTTAGGTACCATCATTGTGTTTTATCCGATAAAATCCTTGACCTCTTTTTACCAGTCATCATTGCGCTGTAAAGTTAGGATCTTTTCACATAGATTCGTCTGAAGAGGCATTATCAAAATATGTGTGGTCTCTGACTCAACGCATATACCACTTTGTTCATTGTTCCTTTTATGTAAGTAATCTCGAAATCATACTCACTAAGAAATTCCGACCAATGTCGTTGTCGCGTGTTCAAGTTATTTTGCATAAATATGTGTTGTAGACCACAGTAGTCTGTTTTTAGTTCAAAGTTTTGTCCAATAAGGTAGTGTCTCCAAAATATCAAGGCATAATCAATGGCTAACAACTCCAAATCATGCGTTGCATAGTTTTCCTCATGCGTTCTGAAATTTCTCGAGATGTAAGTGATCACTCGACTGTCTTGCATCAAGACTCTGCCTAAGCCTTCCTTGGATGCATTGGTGCATACCAAGAATTCCACATCCATGTCAGGGGCCTTTAGTATCGATGTTGTTGTCAACAACTCCTTGAGCCTCTGAAATTCCTCCATGTATTTCTCGGTCCAAACAAACTTCTTGTTCTTCTTCTGCAATTCCCTGATCGGATTTTCTATATTCTAAAAACCCTCGACAAACCATCAATAGTATCTCGTTAAACCCATGAAGCCATGCACTTCGGGGAAATTTGTCAACACAGGCCATTCCATAATAGCCTTGACCTTTGTTGGATCCACATTGATACCTTCGCCAGAGATGACATGCCCTAAGTAGTGAATCTTTGATTGATAAAATGAGCATTTAGACAGGTTCCCATACAATTTGTTCTCTCATAGACATTGTAGCACCAAGCGCAGGTGCTCGTCATGCTCCTCCTCTGTCTGATAATATATGAAGATATCGTCAATGAACACTTGGACAAACTTGTCCAAGTATTCGTGAAACACCCCGTTCATCAAACTCATAAATACCCCCAGGGCATTCGTCAGTACAAATGGTAAAACATTAAACTTGTAATGTCAAAATATCATCATAAAGGTGGTCTTAGGGATGTCGTCCTCTTTTATCTGTAACTAGTGATACCCTGATCTCAAGTCGATATTTGAAAACACTGTCACACCTTTCATCTGATCAAACAGATCATCAATCCTTAGCAATGGATAATGATTATTGATCATGGCCTTGTTCACTTGACAATATTCAATGCAGAGTCTCCATGACCCATCCTTCTTTTGTATGAAGATAACAGGCACACCCCACAGTGACACACTTGGACATATAATTCCTAGGTCCAACAACTCCTTCAGTTGCATTTTCAGCTTTTGTAAATTTGGGGTCGACATCGGATAAGGCATTCTTGCTATCAGTTCATTTCCTAATTTTAGGTCGATGGTAAATTCTAGTTCCCTCTTTGGCGGCATCCCAAGTAACTCCTCATGGAATATTTCCATAAACACTCGCACCACCGAAAGGTTTTCTATACCTTCCACTACTCCCTTCACGTTTAATGCCAGGATCACATAAATCTTACATCCCTTGCGCATGCTCTTCTGTAGCTACAAGGAAGATATGAACCTTATGGAAAGTCCCTAGTTTTTACCTATAATCACACATCCTTGTGCCTCATCATCGACCAAGATCAACCATTTTGTCTTACATTTGAGGATCACCTCATGCGATTCCAACCAGTCCATACCGATCATGACGTACAAGTTGGCCCTGGTGAAAAACTCTCCCAGGTTAAGGATACTGCCCATAACCTTCCCTCCAAATTTTTGTTTGGCTCCCAAATCCATTTCTACAAAGCTAAACTCGTTATGTTTGACTA
>JASDQU010109224.1:115461-127404 GCA_032191745.1 Picea mariana
ACTCTTTGTGACAAATACAAAATGATTACAACTGCTAAATACTTATTGTCATATGTATTCCAAGTTTATGAAAAGAGGATCAGTGGTTTGAATTTTTACATATTATGACAGACAATAACAATTCTCCTATTCACCATGACTATTAGTACAAACCAAGGCTTTTGTTAGTATTTGTCAGTCTGTCAGTCACCTGTGATCAAGTTTTCTCTTTCATGTGATTGATAGGGTTATTAGGTCAAATTGTTATATTTTCAAAATAAAATTCTCAAATAAAATTTGACATATATTGGTTGTAAAATTGTCATTGGTGTGTCTAGGTTTCATTACTACTCCCTCCACTCATACAATGTCATAAATCTTCATCATGGTCATATCATCATTCCTTGTCATAAATTTTCAGATAATTGTCTTCGTGAAAGTTCTACTTCGAAATTGGTTTCTGAATTAAGGAAGATGAATTTGACAAAAGTGAAAGAGGTTTTTTTCAATAATATAAGAATAGAAAAAAGCCTCCTTTGGTTTATGTACAGGTTTTATCATTTGAGAGAAATTCCCCAAATACAGTCACTATAGGAGGGTTTTCTGCACATTTGGACAGTTTGACTTCAAGTCAGTTTTTCAGAGGGTTGGAGAAGGCATTTGTAGTGCTTGATTGTTCCATTGTGTAGAATACATCATAAAAGTTCCACCCATACCACTTTCAGTCCAAATATCCTCTGGGAAGGCCTCCAAAACCCATATCCAAGACCATATTGCGCTTCTGCTAAGAGCACACTGTGCTTCTGCAAGTTTTCAGTAACCAACGTCAAGCTGAGATTATGAACAAATGGGAATGTAATTTTGAAACATGGAGGAGGTTTTTTTTAATAAAATACTAAAATGAAATAACCTCTCTCATTTTGTGAATATACTTTATGGTTTGGGATATATTCTATTATCTTCGAGGCCTATGCCTTCAGAAAATAAAATACTCTGTTTTTCCTGTTTTAGTCATATTTGTTTTTTGTGTTTTCCTAAAAGATGGAAGTGAAGTTTTGAAAAAAAAGAGAGGTTTTAATCAAGGATATATTAAAAAAAAATAACCTCTCTCATTTTTTAAATATATGTTATGGTTTTGGATATATTCAATTATCTTAGAGGCCCAGTTTTTCAGAAAATAGAACACCTTGTTTTTCCTGTTTTACTCATATTTTTGTTTTGTGTTTTTCTAATAACGGAAAATGAATTTTTGAAAACCAAGAGGGGTTTTGGTCAAGGAAATATTAAAAAACAAAAACCTCTCTCATTTTTTAGACATGTTTTACTATATTGTATTTACAGGTGTCACTTTGATACCTATTTTTCACAAGTTCACCATGCCAAAAATTGTTGCGCTTATGGGAAATCACTTTTGGAACTACTTTTGCAGAGGTAAAATTGTTGTTTTGCATGGATTAAAGAATAAAGGTTAGAATAAAAATCTCAAGTCTTCCTCACATGTCATCAACAACCTCCAAAAACTCCAAACCCTCTAGTTCAAACTTAGAGAGCATGAAACACTAAGTTGTCCTTTACGCCATAATAACATTGTCCTACAAGCCAAGATGAATTCTCTACAGCGTTAGGTTGATGATATTTCTGCCACCAATAATAGTCCTTGGATGTAATTGAAACACCACATAAATCCTAAGTCAAAATCCCCCGGGCAAGAGGGACAAGCTTCTAAAGCTAATCCACCCCTTCCTTCACAAGTTAGTCATAAAGGGAAATTTCTTTTTGTTTGCAGTGGGACCTGCAAAATATTAGGTGTGGGGGTAATGTTGGGCATGAGATATCATCATTTTCATGACGGTTATTATACATTTTTTCCACATGTACATATGTGTTTTTCATCTTTTAAAGGATCTTTTTGAAGAATTTTATGATAAAATTGTATGATCGGCATAAGGTATGTGTAACTCATGTTTAATGATTGAATCAAGTATAATGTATCATGTGTTTATGCTTCCAAGAGTTAACTCACATTTTTTTGGTGTTACAGGGAAAAAATGCACCATTTTCTGGTTCCAGCACTTGATCCGACACTCGTTCTGGCACTTGTTCTGGCACTCAATCCGACACTCGGTCCAGCACCCAATATTGCACAAAAATGCAAGGCGAGTTGGTGGTTATGGCATTGGTGGCTAGTGATGGAGAAATTGGGCACATAGGTTTTGTTTATCCTTTCCCCCTCCAGCTACTAAGCTCCTGAAAACTCAAATTCAGTTGTCCAAAGAAGGTGATTATTGGCTTGCTTTGTTTGTTAGTTAGGGCATCATTTATTGTAATTTGCCGAAATTAGAAGTGGTTCGACCGTCCTGAGGTCGACCACTTGGGTTGTAATCTTATAAATACTAATAGGATGTTTAGTAGATTATTAACCAAGTAGAAGAGCCGGTGTATTAGAGACAAATTCATTTTTTCTCCATTTTGATATTTTGCATTGTCGAAATTGTGTCAAAACTGTGTTTTCAAGATTTAGTGGTGGATTCTCCTTGTTAAGCTCGTGGTGAGATTTTAGATATTGACCACGACTTGCTGGGGGGGGCACCAGAAGTCTGGTAATTCTCTATGTGTTGTTTATGTATTTCATCATTTAAATTGTTCTTTTATTTTCTGTACATGCATGTTTTATTGTGTTAATTAGCTTGTTGTAATTTAATTGTTTTATTGCTCTTTTGTAGGTTAGTGTGATGGATTATGTTAGCATGAATTAGTTTTGTATATTAGGAATGGATCTGCAAATCCCTAGACTAACCCCGTGTGCATTTTAGAAGTTAGATTATGCTTTCTTTCATAATTTTATAAATAAGCTTAAAACAAAATTTTTAATTAGAATAAAATAGAATCTTATCTGGGTTTTCTTTGATAGGGATTTTGATGGATGGATAGATTTCATTTCAATTTTTAGTTATATTTTTTGCTTACTTCAGTTTTAGATAGATTTCATTTTCTTAGTTGTTGGTTGATGTAATTGTCAATTTAATTTTTAATATCATAGTTTAAATTTTTGTTTTTAATTCATTTCCTTATTATAGTTTGAATAATTAAAGTAGACATAACATAGTTTCCCTTTACGCAATTTCTTTTCATATATTAAAGTGCAATTAAATTTCTTAGTTAAATAATGATGATCTCGTTATGTTGTTGATGGTTTGCACATGAATATGTAGGGTATTTAACATTATTTCTGTTATGACTAAGTTTTCATTGGATTGTTTAATCCATACCTTTCATTTTACCATTGAGATTAGTGTCGAGTTTATACCGTTGGAATTGTCCTTTTTTGTCAAGTGTCATTGAGATATCATCTGTCACCATCGAAGGCATTCACACAACCACCAACATTATATTTGAGTGCCATAAGATTAAAGCTAGTTTCTTGCTTTTGTAGATTAGAAGAGATAGTTTCTTGTTTTCGTAGATTAAGGTAAAGCATTTAGTTGTTAGTTCTCCCTACTTTCAATAGAATAGATTTCCTTTCATGCATTGCATTGAGCATTTAGATCTCCTTTCACGCATTAGAAATAGTTTTTCATTAGGCATTTAGTCCACTTGCCTCTTAGGCTAGATAGTTGTTCAATGAGAAGTCTTTGCTTACTTGTCCATTTGCTTTAGTAGGATAGATAATCGTCTTTGATTACTTGTCTTTTGCTTTAATAGATTAGTTAGGTGTCCTTTCTTACTTGTCTATTTGCTTTAATAGGTTAGATAGGTGCTTTTGTTTACTTGCTTATTTAATTGCTTTCATAGGGTAGTTGCTCATTGAATGTAGGTTGGGAAGTTAAAATAGTTTGATTTCGTCATTTGCTTATTGATATGCTTAGATAGTTGCTTATTGCTTATTGTTGAACTAGTTTGCTTTACATAGGGTTTTTACTTGCTTTCTTAGGAACTATCCGTCGATCCTTGGCCAAAAGATACTTAGGTTACCTAGTTTCCAATTGCTTGATAGGGTTTTCTTATTCGATAGTTTTTCTTAAATATATAAACCTTAGATAGCTACCTTCATTAGTTAGACCATACTCCTACCAACCTTCTACCTTTGTCATATATTTTTCTACAACTCTAAGTCTACTTACCCCGGGTTAACAATTTCATTTTGAGGGTAGTTTAGTGTCTTTATTAGTACATATAAATCACCTAACATGTTGGCGTCATTGTCGAGGAGTTGTCTCAAGGTAAGAAGTAGTTAGGAAATAGATCATCCTTAGACCTTAGCATTAGCTTGGTGGCAGGGGAACTTTAAGACAAGAGGTAAGAACCTTTGCATCTGCTATAGCAGATTCCCCCAAACCCAATGGTAGTTTTTCTTTTTGCTTTTGTTTTCTTTCATGAATATACCTAGAAACCAAATGGTAGATTTTTCTTTTGTTTTTTCTTTCTTTCATGAATAGGCCTAGAGACCCACAAGGTAGATACATTAAATCTAAATTATACCTTTCAAACAAGGTTCCTTCTGATCTCTTTGGGGGAAGGAACATTCCACTTATAAAATCTGCAGTGATTAAATCTAAATCAGACCTTTCAAACAAGTTTCCTTCCAATCTCTTTGGGGGAAGGAAAGTTCCTCTTATAAAATCCACAGACCGATACCAAAAAACAAAAGCTAGCTCAACTCAAAAAGCTAAAATAGTCTCTGAAGAGACTAACATAGGGAGCACTATAGAACAAGAAATTGAAGCATCAGTGATAGTGGGACAGGAGGCAAGACCACTCGAGCCTTCCACAGAACCAAAACAATACAACTTTTGTTTTCTTACCACCATCAGGAGATCCTAACCTTTTGGACATCATCTTTGTGCAAACCAAGTTTTATCAAATGATAAGATGAATTCAGAAGAAACCATTATCCTGAGGGAACTTTCTCAAATCCTAGTAGTAGCCAAGATTTCTTCTTTTCAAGAAGAAAATATTTTGGCGGAAGCCAAGAAATTGTCTACCTCTCCAGAAATATTAGAAGAGTCAAGGTCCTATGAGATACAAAATGATTTTCCTTTCCAAAATGCGAAGGAAGATGAAAAATTATGGACTACATCCAATGGAGAGCAATCATTAAGACCTAAGATTGAGGAGTTCTCAACATCCATCTCAACAGATCCTTCATGTACTTCAGAAATCAATCATCAAGAAGAAGAGGATATGCATAGCATGATGAAGGAGAGCATAGAAATGACTATTGATGAACATCAAGATTACATTGAAATTTGGTTTCAAGAGGTCATCAAGCCACAATACTATTCACTTCTTCAACACCTTCTAATGCCAAAACAAGTAGGTTGGCTGGTTCTTCATATCCAGGTAATCATTGTGGTAAATTTTTCATATATGGATATGAGTATGTTTCTTATCTTGCTCTGCACATGGTTACATTGGAAGAGTGCTTACATTTGAATAAATATTTTCCCTTTCTTTTTAGGTAGGGTAGGATAGTAAATAAAAGTTGCATGTTGTTAGTTTAGCTTAGAGTCTAATGCAGCCTCATTTTACATTTTATTTTAATAAAAGAACTATGAGATACATGTTCTAATGACCTGATCTCATTGATCTTATTAGTTTTTGATATTTTAGAGTATGTTTTTTTCTAGAGACTTTTGTAGGTATTTATTTCACCAAGAGTAGAGAGTTCAAGGAAATATAAAAGAAGGATTTTTCTTCAAAACATTGTTACACTTGAACCCTGTTGTTTTCTAAGCATCAAATGAATAATGAGTTGTTGTAATTAGCCATGTTTTTTCAAAAAATTTCATCTTCTTGTTCTTAAGTCATTCCAAATCAGTTGCTCTTGAAACTCTTCACCACTGTATAAGGAAGTGGCACCGTAACCATCAAGCTTAGAGGTCTCTCGTACAGTTTTTCCAAGAAACCTGAGTAAGTGAGTCAAGTGTCTTTATCAAAGAGTAACAAGAAGGTCTGATTAGTGGTTAGTCATGGAAACATCACAATAACTTACAAAAGAAGAAAGTGAGTTGAGCCTAGAGATACCTTTCTATTCTTTCTCAATGGTACCGTCCACTACACACTAAATAGATCGATTATATCATATCTTTAGATAGGCCACGTCCACTTAAGTACCCCTTACATCAGGACAATTACTAAGGAATATAACAAAAAATCATCCTCTAACATAAATACCATCCTAATTGAAAAAAAGAGAAAGAAAAAGTTGTTTTCAGAGTTGTTCCCCCATCTTCTTGCATAAATAAATCTTATACTAAAATCTTAAAGGACGGAGGGCGAGTCTCTGAGGGTTTAAGAGGATCACCCATCAGAATACTAAAGAGGTTTGTTGGCAGCGAGTACTGGCCTTTGGTATGGCTAGGTAAACCCACCAGAGTACTGAATAGGCTTGCTGGCAGTGGGGCATTCTACCTAGCGAGGATGGTAATCTGCCAAAAATAAATAATAAATTTAAACTTGTCCTGATGTACAACATTACTTCCAGACAAAGATGACATGAATTATGTGTGGTTAATATATGGTTAATGAATCTCATACACTTTCCATTGGGAAATAACTCTAATACTATCTTGAAACTCTCTTGCCTACCTCTTCTTATCTATATGTAGGATGTTTTATTCTATAGGTGGGGCTGTCTTCTAACTGTCTTGTCAGACCAATCTGTGAAATTTATATCTACACTTAACAAGCTGTAAATATTCATCTATTGGGAGAATTGATTGGTTTCCTATATTTTTGATTGTGAGTTGTCATAATACTTAGGTGTGGGGAAGCTTTTCATGAGTTTACAAATGATAACACTACCTAGAATAAGTAAATCTTTGTAAAAATTCATGTATTGTTTTCATGATACAGGTTATTACATCAACAGTCATTTTATTTTTGAAGTGTTAAACTCTTGTGTGTTATAAATTGTTGTATATGTCCGTAACAGACCACTATGTTGGTTTATTTTTGTTACAACCTGTCCATTGTAGGTTTTGACATTACATGTTCTATGCAAGTGGATTGAGTGAGAATGGTGGAAAAATCAACAACAATGGAACACTCTTAGCCTTCCTCAACTCTTATTCACCGTGTTCATGGCCTCTGAGAAATCAATTGCCTCAGCCACAAAGCTCCCAAGAGTTGGAGACTGCTAATTTAAACACCACCAGTTGCCAAGAGAAAGCTATAACAGGGTTTTCAAAACCAAATTTCAGAACATCTCTAGAACTAAGGGATACTCCAAGGAGTGGATAAAAGAGGAGCTAATCAACCCTCTCATAGTCATCACCAGGTAGATGATATATCTTTAAATCCTGCCACTTTCAATCATTATCTCAGTTTCATTTCAATACGCCATTGAATTTCCCATTTTAATTCTTAAAAAGTCTCGATAGGATGTCTTCCCAAGTGAGGAAGGATGTAACCAATCCCCATAAAAACCTATTTCAAAACATCCTTATCAAACTAATTGTCTTAGCCGACTTGGAAAAAGAGGGGAAAACGTGGGATGAGTTCATTTACCAATTTGCAAACCCTCATCTTACAATCAAGACTAGCAAGAAGACTCTTGATCTAGGGACTGTTACTCCACCCAAACTCTCATGCTCAAGCTATGCCTTTATCGAAGAAACTTGTTGATACCCCTCCAGCCTCATTGGGCAAAAAGACCACGAAGCCTATTGCTAATTCATGGCATGGGGACATTCCATATCTTCAGTCCGGGGGGAGTTTTCCTGATCTATAAATGCTAAGCATTGCCCATTTTTATAGCAAACCAATGAGAAGAGGAAGTAAGATTTCTGTAAAAATTCTGTCATACTATCTTTTTACAAAGTCTTGGGATATTATATCAGTAGTTGTTTGTATTGGTATGCTAAATTATATACTCCTGACATCATTGTGTGTTTTATAAGCTCCTGTGCATTTTTATGTTTTTTCTATAGAAGACTACTTATACTTAACTACTCTTTGTGACAAATACAAAATGATTACAACTGCTAAATACTTATTGTCATTTGTATTCCAAGTTTATGAAAAGAGGATCAGTTGTTTGAATTTTTACATATTATGATAGACAATAACAAGTCTCCTGTTCACCATGCCTACTAGTACAAACCAAGGATTTTGTTAGTATTTGTCAGTCTGTCAGTCACCCGTGATCAAGTTTTCTCTTTCATGTGATTGATAGGGTTATTAGGTCAAATTGTTATATTTTCAAAATAAAATTCTCAAATAAAATTTGACATATCTTGGTTGTAAAATTGTCATTGGCGTGTCTAGGTTTCACTACTACTCCCTCCACTCATCCAAGGTCATAAATATTCATCATGTTCATATCTTCATTCCTTATCATAAATTTTCAGATAATTGTCTTCGTCAAAGTTCTACTTCGAAATTGGTTTCTGAATTAAGGAAGATGAATTTGACAAAAGTGAAAGATATTTTTTTTCAATAATATAACAATAAACATAAAACTCCTTCAGTTTATGTACAGGTTTTATTATTTGAGAGAAATTCCCGAAATACAGTCACTATAGGAGGGTTTTCTGCACATTTGGACAATTTGACTTCAAGTCAGTTTTTTAGAGGGTTGGAGAAGGCATTTGCAGTGCTTGATGGTTCCATTGTGTAGAAGAAATAATAAAATTTCCACCCATACCACTTTCATCCCAAATATCCTCTGGGAAGGCCTCCAAAATCCATATCAAAGACCATGCTACTCTTCTGCTAAGAGCACGCTGAGCTTCTGCAAGTTTTCAGTAACCAACGTCAAGCTGGGATTATGAACAAATGGGAATGTAATTTTGAAAACTGGAGGAGGTTTTTGTTCAAAAAATACCAAAATACAGTAACCTCTCTTAGTTTGTAAATATACTTTATGGTTTTGGATATATTCTATCATCTTCGAGGCCTATGCCTTCAGAAAATAAAATACTCTGTTTTTCCTGTTTTAGTCATATTTTCTTTTTGTGTTTTCCTAACAGATGGAAGTGAAGTTTTGAAAAAAAAGAGAGGTTTTTATCAAGTACGTATTAAAAAACAATAACCTCTCTCATTTTTTAAACATATGTTATGGTTTTGGATATATTCAATTATCTTAGAGGCCTAATTTTTCAAAAAATAGAACACTTTGTTTTTCCTGTTTTAGTCATATTTTTGTTTTGTGTTTTTCGAATAACTGAAAATGAATTTTTGAAAACCAAGAGAGGTTTTTGTCAAGGACATATTCAAAAACAAAAAAATCTATCATTTTTTAGATATGTTTTACTATATTGTATTTACAGGTGTCACTTTTATACCTATTTTTCACAACTTCGCCATGCCAAAAATTGTTGCGCTTATAGGAAATCACTTTTGGAACTAATTTTGCAGAGGTAAAATTGTTGTTTTGCATCGTTTAAAGGATCAAGGTTAGAATATACATTTCAAGGCTTCCTCACATGTCATCAAAAACCTCCAAAAACTCCAAACCCTCTAGTTCAAACTTAGAGAGCATGAAACACTAAGTTGTCATTTACGCCATAATAACGTTGTCCTACAAGCCAAGATGAATTCTCTATAGCGTTAGGTTGATGATATTTATACCACCAATAATAGTCCCTATATGTAATTGAAACACCACATAAATCCTAAGTCAAAATCCCCTGGGCAAGAGGGAGAAGCTTCTAAAGCTAATCCACCTCCTCCTTCGCAAGTTAGTCATAAAGGGCAATTTCTTTTTGTTTGCAGTGGGACCTGCAAAATATTAGGTGTGGGGGTAATGTTGGGCCTGAGATATGATCATTTTCATGACGGTTATTATACATTTTTGCCACATATACGTATGTGTTTTTCATCTTTTAAAGGATCTTTTTGAAATTTTTTATGATAAAATGGTATGATCGGCATAAGGTATGTGTAACTCATGTTTAATGATTGAATCAAGTATAATGTATCACGTGTTTATGCTTCCAAGAGTTAACTCACGTTTTTCTGGTGTTACAGGGAAAAAACACACCATTTTCTGGTTCTGACACTTGATCCGACACTCGTTTTGGCACATGTTCTGGCACTCGATCCCACACTCGTTCCAGCACCTAGTATTGCACAAAAACGCAAGGCGAGTTGGCAGTTAAGGCATTGGTGGCCAGTGATGGAGAAATTGGGCACATGGGTTTTGTTTATCCTTTCCCCCTCCAGCTATAAGCTCCTGAAAACTTGAATTCAGTTGTCCAAAGAAGGCGATTATTGGCTTGCTCCATTTTGTCAGTTAGGGCATCATTTATTGTAATTTGCCAAAAATAGAAGTGGTTCGACTGTCCTGAGGTCGACCACATGGGTTGTAATCTTATAAATATTGATAGGATGCTCAGTAGATTGTTAACCAAGTAGAAGAGCCAGTGTATTAGAAAAAAATTCATTTTTTCTCCATTTTGATATTTTACATTGCCAAAATTGTATCAAAACTGTGTTTTCAAGCTTTAGTGGTGGATTCTCCTTGTTAAGCTCGTGGTGAGATTTTAGAGATTGACCATGACTTGCTGGGGGGCCCACCAGAAGTCTGGTAATTCTCTATGTGTTGTTTATGTATTTCATCATTTAAATTGTTCTTTTATTTTCTGTACATGCATGTTTTATTGTGTTAATTAGCTTGTTGTAATTTAATTGTTTTATTGCTCTTTTGTAGGTTAGTGTGATGGATTATGTTAGCATGAATTAGTTTCATAGATTAGAAATGGATCTGTAGATCCCTAGAATAACCCCATGTGCAATTTAGGAGTTAGATTATGCTTTCTTTCATAATTTAATAAATAAGCTTAAAACAAAATTTTTAATTAGAATAAAATAGAATCTTATCTGGGTTTTCTTTGACAGGGATTTTGATGGATGGACAGATTTTATTTCAATTTTTAGTTATAGGTGTTGCTTAATTCAGTTTTAGATAGATTTCATTTTTTTAGTTGTTGGTTGATGTAATTGTCAATTTACTTTTTAATATCATAGTTTAAATTGATGTTTTTAATTCATTTCCTTATTATAGTTTGAATAATTAAAGTAGACATAGCATAGTTTCCCTTTACGCAATTTATTTTCATAGATTAAAGTGCAATTAAATTTTTAGTTAAATAATGATGATCTCATTATGTTGTTGATGGTTTGCACATGAATATGCAGGGTATTTAACATTATTTATGTTATGACTAAATTTTCATTGGATTGTTTAATCCATACCTTTCATTTTTCCATTGAGATTAGTGGCGAGTTTATACCATTGGAATTGTCCTTTGTTGTCAAGTGTCATTGAGATATCATCTGTCACCACTGAAGGCATTCACACAACCACCAGCATTATATTTGAGTGTCATAAGATTAAAGCTAGTTTCTTGCTTTTGTGGATTAGAAGAGATAGTTTCTTGTTTTCGTAGATTAAGGTAAATCATTTAGTTGTTAGTTCTCCTTGATTTTAATAGAATATATTTCCTTTCATGCATTGCATTGAGCATTTAGATCTCCTTCCAAGCATTAGAAATAGTTTTGCATTAGGCATTTAGTCCACTTGCCTCTTAAGCTAGATAGTTGTTCAATGAGAAGTCTTTGCTTACTTGCCCATTTGCCTTAGTAGGATAGATAGTTGTCTTTGCTTACTTGTGTTTTGATTTAATAGATTAGTTAGGTGTCCTTGCTTACTTGTCTATTTTCTTTAATAGGTTAGATAGGTGCTTTTGCTTACTTGCTTATTTAATTACTTTCATAGGGTAGATGCTCATTGAATGTAGGTTGGCAAGTTAAAATAGTTTTCTTTCATCATTTGCTTATTGATATGCTTAGATAGTTGCTTATTGCTTATTGTTGATCTAATTTTCTTTACATAGGGTTTTTACTTGCTTTCTTAGGAACTATCCATCGATCCTTGGCCAAAAGATACTTAGGTTACCTAGTTTCCAATTGCTTAGTAGGGTTTTGTTATTCGATAGTTTTTCTTAAATCGATCCACCT
>JASDQU010109225.1:6115-16248 GCA_032191745.1 Picea mariana
TGAGGGAAATGTATTGCGGCTATGTATGTTGGTGAGTATTGTATTCTGAGAGAGGAGACTGTGAGAGAAAGAAGAGGAAGTTACAACGGGTTTTGTTGTAGGTTTTATCCCTTCATTTTGCTGGATAATAATAAAGAAAGGACCTGGCAATTTCTCTGGTGGACGTAGCCCACACTGGGTGAACCACGTAAATCTGTGTCTCTCTTGTATTATGTATCTTCTGTGTTTTGTTTCCACATTTTTTTTATTTTTTATTGCTCCACGATCCTGTTTTTCTAACAGAAGGAAACCCTCTTTTATGAGGGAATTGTATTGTAGTTGTGTATGCCTGTGATTATTGTATTCTGAGAGAAAGAAGAGGAAATTACAACAGGTGTGTTGTAGGTTGTATCCCTTCATTTTGTTGGATAATAAAAAGGAAGAACCTAACAATTTCTCTAGTGAAGGTAGCCCAAAATGGGTGGACCACATATATCTGTGTATTAATTGTATTGTGTATCTTCTGTGTTTTATTTCCGCATTTGTTTTATTTTATTTCTCTATGATCCTATTTTTCTAACAACAACTTCCTCCATGTCATTTGAACCTCTTTTAATGAATACATAACTAGCATTTTCATCAAACCTTGATGAAATAAACTCTTACACACAGTTTGAGGATGATTCTGCACTCTCTTAGAAATTTTGGTCAAGATTCTTAACAGCAAAAAATGAAGACTCATTTCCAGGTCTCCATTTAAATGCATAAATATCCTCATATGGTAACGATAAGAATAAGAAAATCGTCCCTCACCTGTTATATATTTTTGGACGAGTGTCAAAACATCCCTCCATTCTTCCTTTAACCATTTAGTTGGGATTCCTTGACTCCAGTTAGGATCGTGATGCTCTGGTAGCAAACATTGTTCATACAGATTTGCAGATGGCTCACCTTTCTTCCACCATCTCTCCCCATGCACAAGTAAATGACAATCCAACCCAATTGAATTATCTGTAACATAGATTAACACTCTTCCCACCCGAGTTTTGAAACCATCAAAATTATGGTCAAACAACATCAAAACCTCCTCCTAGTAACCCTGGAAATTATAGCAGAAATGGTACCAACCCACATTGATGATTTTTTGCATGATTCTGGGGTATGTTTCCAATAATTCACCTCCATTTGGTTCTGAACAATTATCCAGACCACTTTTATTAGATGCCATTACTCTAATTTTAACCTCTGTCAACTTGTAGATGCTAGGGTTTCAAATTGATCAGATTTTTGGAAATTCCTGAACAGTCAAATGGTATGGAGAGGTTTCTTCATCTGAAAAATATTGTTAGACCACAATATAGATATTAAGAATTAAATCAAAATTTTTGCATGTTTGAAATTGTGGACTGAAACCTTTGATTGGATTTAGAACTAACAGGTACAAACTCGATCTCTTTAAGTCATCACCCAGATCCAAATGATGATTTGATCATAATAATTAACGGTGCTCGATCCTCTGCATGGTTTTTGTTAACTGTTGGCACAATCTCTTGGGATTAAACACATTCAAATATAATTATGATTTGGGTGCTACAAGAATGATGCCATTATTGTAGCTTCTTTGTCTTTTAATTTAAATTTTGGATAAAACTAGAAATTGGCTCCAAATCTGATGAGACACACTCAAAATGTCTAAAATTCAAATCAATCTTCCTAAAATAATATAAAAAAAAACTAAAGAAAATAAAAAAACACCCAAAATCCTAAAAGAGAAGAGGGAAAAGAACTTAATACAAACAAGGGTATAATCTGGCAGTGTTGTTTTGGAATTGAAAAGTTAGGAATGAGTTTGTAATGATAACATAAGATAAAATCAAGGATAACAGGTTATAGTAAGTCTAAGGAATAACGATGGATCCTTATGGGGATATTGTTTTATGATAAAACATTAAGAACTTATGCATACCAATGCCTTCCTTTCCTTCTCCATCATCTTTGAATATCCACCCCTTTTTTGTTTTTTCAACTGCTCTGATCCCTATTTTATTTCAGATCAATCTTGCATGCTAAAATATCAAAAGAAATAACTAACTACAAACTGGTGTCTCCATTGGGCTTGGAGTCTTTATTTTATCTATTTAAACACACCAAATTAAAAATGAAAACTATGTACAGACTGAAGCATCCTGTCTTATTAAAAGAAGTAGTGTTTCAAAAACCGCCCATTTAATGGGCCACCAATTATTTCAGTGTCATCCAAATTATGTAAGAGGAAAGCATTTTTATTCATCACCTTCGCTATTTTGAAAGGACCAAACCATAAATTTTCAAACTTACCATGTTTGTATTTGTCCTCTCTTCTAGCATCCCACCTCAACATAGTATCTCTTGCTTTAAAACTGTCTTTTTTTTTCTTTTTGTCAAATGATTCCTTGACCTTACTCTGATAGGCTTCAAACTCCTCTTTCAACTTTTCCCTCTTTTGTTGAACTTCAATGATCTAGAAAATTCTCCTTTGAATGTCATTTGGTTCTTCTAACTCTTCTTGCATAAATTTTAATACTAGAAAACCAAGTTGAGTTGGAAGGATTGCATCTTTCCCACAGACCAGCTGAAAATGAGTGGTTCCAATTGATTTCATAGTGCTGATCCTATCATCCCATAAAGCAAACTTCAATTTGGAGTCCCATGACCTTTTATTCTATGTTAACAATTTCTTCATGATTTTGATAAGAATTTTGTTGGAAGACTCTGCTAATCCATTACATTGATGGTAATATGGGGTGGAGTGTGACAACTTAACATTGTATTTTCCAAAAAATTCAACCATAGAAGAAGACTTGAATACTTGAGCGTTATCAATAACTAGTTTTCTGGGACATCCAAACCTCGAGAAAATATTTCCTTCTAGAAAGCTCATGATGATTTTATCTGTAGCATTTATTGTATGGACAACCTCAATCCATTATATAAAATAATATATGGCTGTGAGAATCCACCAATGCTTCCTAGAAGAAGGTGGGTGGATTTCTCCAATGAAATCCAGGCCCCACTGTTGAAAAGGTCCATTTTCAATTATAGGTTTAAGGAGCATGGATAGAAGTTGTTTCTTTCCTGCAAAGTTCTGGCACTGTTCACATGCTCTAACCTGGGTAAATACATCATGAAATAATATAGGCCAGTAATATCCTACCCTTAGGATCTTGAAAGATGTATCTTTCTAGTGATGGTTTCCTCCACAAAATGCTTTATGAAAATCGGTCAAAATCTGCTTGCTTTCTTCCTTATCAACACATTTTAGTAGAAATCCATTAGGGTCTCTCCAAAATAGTTCTTTATTAACTGTACAATACATCACAGTTTTGAGATTCAAATATCTAACCTCAAACTTGTCAAAATCAAGAGGAGTTTGAAGGTTTTGAAAAAAGTAAACAATGTCTTTATACCAAGATGAAGAAATGTATCTTTCCATTACCTGTAGGCCTGCTCCTTCAGCCTGCAATCCTGATTTATCTAATTGACTAAAAATGTGATGCAGTTCAAGAAATTTATAATTTGAGTCAACAAGGAAATTTGCAAGACCCTGTCCCTTGACAAGTTTGGTAGGTTTATATGACCAAATTGCATTCCAAAAACTTGGTTATCCATTTCCCCCTCTTTCCTTCACTGTCTGGTTGAACAAGAATTTATTTCACAACACTGTTTGGAACATAAGCTATTATTTCAGAGTGCAAAACATAAACCCTTAAGGATTTCAATGACTTAACCAAGGCATAATCCTTGTTTTCCATAATGCCATACTTTATCTCTGAATCTCTAAGAGTCTTACTGAAGAAAGAAATAGGATACTCATACCCTTCGTCATTTCTCTGCAATAGAACAAAAAAAATGGTATCTTCAGATGAAAATGAGAAAATAAAAAACTCTTTAGAATAATTAGGACTGATGAGGACATGAGCTTCAATTAGGGATTTTTTTATCTTGTCAAAGGAATACTTTGCTTCTGGTGTCCATTTTATCTCTACATATTTTTTCATCATATTGGTAATGAGCTTGATGATCTCAGCAAAATTGGGTATGAACCTCCTTAAAAAATTGATTCTCCCTATGAAGGACTATATAGCCGTTTGGTTTCTTGGGATGAGAATCTTATAAATAGCCTCTACCCTTTCAGGATCTATCTTAATCCCTTTTGCAGACACAATATGACCTAGGAGCTTGCCTTCATGCATGGAAAGGTGATATTTCTTTGGGTTTAAAGATATGTCATACCTTCTGCACTTTTTAAATGTTTTCTTGAGGTGATGAAAGTGTTCTTCATTAGAATTTGATAAAATACTAATATCATCAAGATAAATGACCATGAATTTATCTTTTTCTCCCACAAATACGATGTCCATAGCCCTCTGAAAAGTGGCCCCTACATTCATAAACCCAAAGGGAATCTTGTCATACATGAAAGTGCCCCAAGGAGTAGTGAAGGTAGTCTTCTTCATGCCTTATTCAAAAACTGATATCTGATTATATCCAGAATATCCACCCAACATGGAAATTCTTTGATCACCCACTCCTTTTTGTAGAACAACCTTCCACCGATCACGTAACACAAATTCTCTAACAAGGCATGCAACTCACCAAAATTCATATTCAAAAAATGATTTCCCCTCTTCCCTGGGCACTCAATNGGGGGGATTGATCCAGGTGGATATTGGTGGTCACCCACCTGTTCCAAATTCCCACTGGCTCACCTTGATAGTTTTCAGTTGAACACGTTTCTCTGTAATGGGGACATTTATTTGTAATTGTAGGGTATGCACTTTTGGGGCTATCATGAATCCCTACATGGCATCCATGTGGATATTGGTGGTCACCCACCTATTCCAACTGGCTTATTTTGGAAGTTTTCATGTTAGTACATCTTTCTATACTTATAGGGCCGTTTTGGGGCCCTAAACAATGTTTTATTGGATTTCCATAGTCAAACTGTAGACAGAGTCAGAGTTTTATGACATAATGCCTAGTTCTTGAAAAGACCTTTCCAACCGGCTATCACACGCCTAAAACAGAGATCGTTTGCAAAATTTACAACCCTGGGAAGTTGATGTACTAACTTACCCCACATGACTTTTGGCGTTTCATCTCCTAGGGTTAGGTTTTTGGATGTCTAGGGTTTTGGCATTCATGATTATCATAAAAAGGCCTTTAGAGCCTCATTGTACTGATTTTTTGGCAAATGAGCGTAGTCGTCACATATCTTCTCAGAGATAAAGCTGCCACCATTCTAGCGAGTCTTGCACTCTATATTTTTATAGTCTCTGTACATTTCTTTCATTAATAGAAACCATGTATTGTTGTATCTCTCTGTTTCTGGAAATATTTATGTGTATTTCACTATAATATCTTTGCTTTCATTTCATTCCGAAAATAATCCAGATCATAAATCTACTCGAATCTCCAATTCCAAATATGAAAACAAATCGACACAATGCACTTTTATATTCACAATTTTAGGAATTGCAACAAACCGAGAAGTGTTGGCCCTTGGGTATGGAATCAAGTGAAGATTGAGGAAGAAAAGGTCAAACGCGAACTGCGTAGAAGACACAATGATTGTCACTGGGTTGAAGTAAGCAAAAAAGCAGAAAAGCCGGAGCGAAGTGCGGAAAAGATAGCCATTAGATGAGGAGATCAAGGATGATAGATCAACAAGGGAGATGGATCAATGACAACTCAAAAAGTGGGGAAAGCCACTGTTACCACCGCGCAAAAATAAAGGAGAGATAGGCTGGCAAAGCCTAGGAAAAGTGGGTCAAGTTGACCTAGGGTTTTGGTAATTAGGATTTTGACACCTAGGTTTCGACCTAAGGCTGTCGATGAGGGACTAAATGTATAATAGAGGTTGAGAGGAACTAGGTTGGGTCAGTACTATTGTTGGGCATTGATATTGATTATTGTTGATTGAGATATTATTGTACTGTGAGAGAGGGAGTGCTGAGAGTGAGAGCTCCATGGTATTGTAATATCTTTAGCTAGGTGCGAGGATCAAGTCCTGCAGTTGGGTGCGCAGGATGGTAGAGGATGAGAGAAGAAGAGAGAATATATGCTGGCTAAGAGTGCAAATCAAAACTGTAGGCTTTATCTTAATATATTATAAGTGCAGTTCTATGGACGTAGCCCTAGAGAGAGGGTGAACCACGTATGTCTTGCGTTGTGTGTGTGATTGATGTTTTGATATCTGTTGTTGTTATATGGTTAATTGCATTACTGTGTTAGATCAGATCTATAACTGTGCAGGATACATCTAGCTTGATAAGTGTTGATGCATATGGAGTTGTTGTTTTACTTGATCCACTTGACATTTCTTTAGTTGTAGACATCTCTGTCCTGCAACCCCCTCATAGCTACCTCGGGTGAGACTGCATCTGCTTCGCAGGTGTTGCCAAAAGGGTCAATAGCTAGGGCTTGTTGGTGTGCTCTTGGAGTGAACCTTGGGCATGCCCCTATGCCAACATGTAACATCCCCATCCGGTATGACTCCTACGATGTACAACCGGTAAAAGCACCCTTAATTTTTTTTTGTGTGAGTGTGTGTAGGAAGGTAATAATGACATTATACTCAATATCACAACACGACGATGAACACAATGCATGCAACTCACGCAAAAATAACATAATGACCTGACATAAAAGCACATCAAGCACCTGGAAGCAATGTACGACATTCAACTGACGAAGAATAAGAATGACTACCCGCCCGTCGTACCTTGCAATGGTTAGGACCTCCAAGACACATAAGCAACGCTCAAGCCCAGGTTCCCATCGATTTTGACCTTTTAAGGTCTCAAGGCTGGCGACTATTCTGAGGAACAAGGAGGTGTCTACATCCCGCCCGACACAAGCAAACCAAGCCTACTAAGCTAAGGACAATCGTCCTAACAACCCAACGCACCCAAAATTAAATTACACAAGTAACTAGAACCCTTACAATGAACAAAACCAATCACATTGAATGTTTACTAAACCAAGTACAAACATTAATTAATAATAAACAACAACACCGTGAACGGGAAGCACAAGCTAAAAACAACTTCGTCAACAACCCAACCATTAATCAAGACTAAATGGTCAATATATATGATTTAAATTGGCGTTAATTACAGATCAATTAACCAGTCTAAATTCCATTAGTCTACGAGTTACCAACCGAACTTAACATGAATTACGACTCAAATTTAGCGAGTCTGAGTTATCAATTAGGCGATGTCTATAAATCCAACTAACATCAATTACATATCTAAATTAGAAAGTCTAAATTTGCAATCTAGTCTTTACTCACCATACTAATTTTAATATTATTATAGCCTAAATGGACAATTCTATAGTAATCTGAATCCCCATCCAACTAGCCATAAACTTGAATAACAACTTTAACATTCTAAAGTGGAATGCTACCTTTAGCACGTATGAACAGTTAAACCTCAACATTAGTCTAGCTATAATGACCGAACTAACCACACTGGTTGTTTATTATCATTGAGGGGGGAAACTGCCAGCTAATAACATTGCTGTGGAAAATCAACAAGGTAATTACATATCTGCTACATAACAATTTATTACAGCAGTTAACAAGGCATTTAACATAATGATTAACATCACAATTAATTTAGCAATAACAGGGTAGTTTGCATGACTATTTTCATAACAAGTAATATAGTACTAACAAGGCGATTATCATGCTAGTTAACATAACAGTTAAAATAACAGTAGCAAGGCAATTTATATGACGATTAACATAATGATTGATAGCGCAATAACAAGGCAGTTTACATAACTATTAACCATTTAACTCGCTGCGACATTTATTCAATAAGACGGAATCGACTGACCATTGACTCAGGGTAGTAATTAACATGGCAATTATTGGACCAAAGACATCATTGTAGCAATTATCCTGGCAATTAATAAGGCAATAATATAGCATTTAATATTTCAATTAACCTGACAATTACAGCAAAAAGGGAAACTACTAACCATTAGCATTGATGTAGCAATTGTTCTGGCAATTAATAAGGCAAAAATATAACATTTCATATTGCAATTAACATGATAATCAACATGGCCAGTAACATTGCTGTGGTAATTAAATCTTGGTAGTGAGAATGCTGTGTTGGCAAATGTATTACAAGAATCGTAAGCTTGTCATTGATGGCAAGTACAACAGTAATGATGGCTTGAGTACAACACCGATGATCAACAGGCAAGAAGATCGAATGATCGAAGGAAATGCTGGCAAGTATGATCAGAGTGTGCATCAATGGACAAACAGGAACAACGTAGGCTCAAGAGGAATTAGCGCAGAGTCGAAATTCTTCCAAGTAAGAAGGATGTGTAAGCTTGGAGGAGAAGCGTCGCTGATCGTTGGATCCCATCCAAAATTCCTGACAGCATGAGGGCAGTCATATCTGAATAAAAACAAGAAGAGCGTGCACTAAAGAGGAGGATAGATCTCAGGCGTTAGATCTGAGTGCAGGATCCGACCACCGTTGGATCAGGGAAAACCTGCACAGTGTTTAAAGTGCAAGGAGAAAATGGGCTCACAAAATCCCGAAAGCAGGAGGACCGTCCATCTCAAGGGGTTATGTGGACCGTTGATCCGACTCCCTATCGGAGTTTCGTGGATCACGACATCAAGAGGAATAGAAAACAAGGCAAAGAACCCAATGCATCAAGAATGTTGATTTCGCAATATGCGAAATCGCGATTCAATCGCAGCCGTTAAATAGAGATCAGCTTTGGACCGTTGATCATACTCCATCTCAGAGCTTCGCCTATCGCGACTTGGAGTGACGAGAACCTCCATCTAAGGAACAACGAGATGTGAGATCACGATTTAATCGTGGACCGTTGAATCAAGAGGACCCGTGGCGAAAGATCAGAGCACCATAAAGCTCCATCTTGGAGTTTCGCCAATCGCGACTTGGTGTGACAAGAACCTCTATCGAAGGAATCGCAAGATGCGAATTCACGATGAGATTTGGACCGTAGAATCATCGAGATCATGGACCATTGATCTCAGCTCCATATCGGAGTTTCACGGATCGTGAATTGGAGAGTCGAGATGATTCATCTCCAGATTCACGAAATGCAAAATCGTGAAAGCGCTTAGTCATAGCCATGGTCATATAGAGGAAGGAGCTAGCACAAAAAAGCTCTGTATCGGAGCTTCGGAGATCACGATATGAAGTGTCGAGACACTTGGCCACAGGAATGCTGAAATGCCGAAATGCCAAAATAAATGCATGATCCCATGGATTCAATCCAACGGTGTAGATGAATTTGAACAAAATCAAAGGGCAACTGTAGCACGATACAGTGTAACTGCCAGAAACTGCTGATGGGTTCTGCCAGAGGACTCGAAGACACTACGGGATGATTGGCAGAGGAGGTGAAGAGTCTCTGAGAGGGATGAAGATGTTCGTGGAGGCGATTGACAGCTGATGAGCATTGAGGCCTGTAACTGAAACATAGAAGTTGAGTTCGACAGTCACAGAGAAGACAAAGAGTCTCAAACTGCCAGAGAGGCTGAGGAATCTCATTATAACGTACAATGATGCTGGATACGTGGGGAGAACCACTAGAGAAGCTAAAGAGTCACGATGATGGTTAGACAGAGCACTCTAGAGGTGGAGGATAACGACACAGAGTCAGAATGCAGAGGCATTGCGAACATTGCATGCACAAGGTGCATAGAAGCTATAAATACACAGTACAGAGAAGAGATGGGTTGCTGTTGCTACAGGAGTTTGTTGTGGTTGTTGTTGGTGAAGGTGATTCTTGTCTGAAGGAGGAGGAGAGTGCAGTAGCTGAATTGTATAGAAGAGGATCTGTGCAGTGAATGGACATGGCGTACAGAGCATAAAAAGCAGAAGAACAGATAGCGCAAGTCATGTGTGCAGGAAGGCAATGAGGCAGACAGAGCAACGAAATGCAACAGAACAGTGATAAGTCTGGTAAGCCATTGTTGAACATCATACCACTGTAATAAATTTCAGTAGCAAAGATTTATATTTCAGGGTGGTTGGGAGGAGCTAGGGAGGACTGGTGTCCTCAAAGGTTCAGGTGGGTGCTTGAACACAGGGAGTTGGTGCTTCCTT